>JAVLUX010000012.1:41261904-41509404 GCA_032164185.1 Moxostoma hubbsi | reverse complement strand
ACCCACATTCATTGATTTGAACACCACAAATATGTAGAAAATCTGCACATGTTGCTCTTTAATACAATATGAGCTGTAAAGGTTATGAATGCTTGTGTGTGATGTGTGAGAGAAAAAATATTGCTCATAAAAGGTTTAGATATGTATCTGTGATGGTGAAAGGTAAGAATGCTGAAAAGCTTGGTGGAAAAGAGATGGGTTCAATATAATTTCAAATTGCCATCTTTCAATAACAGCCCATTTGTGACAGACTCATACAACATTCTGTGATGCTAACAGTGAAGATTAGACTTAAATGATCTGGTATTTTCTTAAAAGTAAACTTCAGCCACACTTGCCTAGCGTTCGGATCCTTCAGACCAATGGGGAGAGTGACAGGTAGTCGCTAAAGATTTGATTTCTCGTGTTATGACCCTTTAAAGGAGAAGGGTGTCAAACGTAACAGCAAAAATTATTATTGTTTTCATACAGGTTTCCCAAACACTCACCGCATCATTTATCTTTGGTATTCCCGCACCAATCAAAAAATGTTGGTTTAGTTGACATGAAATTGACATGTTGGACTATATACTTAAACAAACAGAGCTATATTTTGAAAGAGTCTCAGATCCACACTGTTTACACTTTTCAAGAGGAAGTCAACATACAAATGGCTTGGTTGTGCAAGTTGTCTCAGCAAAACCAAGATAGGAGAAAGTATTTGATTGCAAAATAAAAATACAGACATCACCTTGACAGGGCAAGCTTTCTAAAGAATATTTTTTTTGTGTGGAATTTTAAAAGGTTCACCTATGTCTTCAGGTTGTGAAACCCTTTTTGCTTCTGATTCAAACCTTTATTTTTTTAAAGTGAATGGTATGGAGGAGATTTGAGAGTTTGAGAGGGGTTTCGTGGAGTTTGAGAATACCTTTGTGAGTAGCTAAAGACATCTGAAGACAGGTTAAAAGATGGCTAAAGGACATTTTGAGACTTTGAGGTTACATAGAGCTTAGGAAGGTTTTGAGAGGATATACTGTACTTGAGGTCTCGAGTTGAGCTGAGTATTGCTGACAAATTGCAAATTACAAAATGAAAGGAGAGATGAAGCTCTTCCCACATATTTCTCTGTCCAGTACTACAGTACACTTACTGTCTGTTGCTTTTTACCTCTTTCCCTCCTTGTGTTTCTGTTCTATCTCTCCCTTTAATTTGCTTTAACTATATTCCATTCATCTGTTGGAATTCTGCCTTTTTTCACATATTTATACCAGGACTCTTTTTTTTTTTTTTTTTTTTTCTTCTCTGTTACACTTAATTGCAGTCTAAGAATGCTTTATTAAAAATGCATGGGAATGTACTGCCACTATTATCATACACAAACAAGATAAACATCACACAAATGTTAACAAATTGGATCAAAGTAAAGGTCAATGATGTATGCATTTATTCAACATTTAAAGTATATTTGTTACCTGCTCATCTGGTATCACATTGGAATATAGTTATATATAAAGTTTATAGTTTCAATAACGTCCGTTCGTTTTCATGTATAAAAAGCCTTTTCTAAGTAAAAAACTTGTTCTAAGAACACAGCAGATCCATCTTTTTTCCTACAGTTTGTCGACTGCACACCAACATAGAGGTAAAAAAAAACAGGAGCTGATATAAAAAAATAGCAGTAACACTTTATTTTGATGGTCCCCTATATATATATATATATATATATATATATATATATATATATATAATTTTTTTATTATTTATTTATTTATTTTTTTGCAAGCCACCACAAAGAAAAGATAACATTGTGTGTATGGGGTAAATTTATGAAATCTGAAATTAATTCTCTCTCTGTTCTTTCTGTGTAGATGACTCAGGAGCAGTACATTTTGGCATCTCAGCCCAACCCCCTCCAGAGACCGGGCTGTGCCACTGTGTACCCAGTGGGGATTTACGGTTGGCGAAAGCGCTGCCTCTATTTCTTCATTCTCCTACTCCTTGTCACTATGATTGTCAACTTAGCCTTGACCATATGGATCCTAAAGGTCATGAACTTCACCGTGGTGAGTACCAGTTTACATCATCTTCACAGATCTTTTCTCCTCCAGGTCTTGTACTTTGCTTTCACTCTTAGTTTTTAAAGCTGAGTTTGTATCTTATTTCTGGAGCTACTCTCAAACTCGGGAATAGGGGTTTGAGCAAATCTTTATCCCAAGTATTAAACTTCTCAAAAAGCCAGACAAATTATTGTGTCGAAGAGCTGTGTTATTACTTTCTTAGCTGTCAGGCTTATGTTTTTTGCCTGATATATGTTATAACAAGCAAAAAATCTAAAAAACATTGAAGGTGGAACCTGAGTTCCAATGTGCTTCAAGGCCACCACCATCGTCCCCATGCCAAAGAAGTCTTCAGTGTCCTGCCTCAACGACTACCGTCCCGTCACACTCACACCCATCATCATGAAGTGCTTAGAGAGGCTCGATGAGGCACATTAAGACCCAGCTTCCCCCCTCACTAGACCCACTGCAGTTTTCGTATCGTCCAAATCATTCAACAGACGATGCTATCGCCACCGCCCTCCATCTGGCCCTCACCCACCTAGATAAAAAGGACTCATACGTTCGAATGCTGTTCATAGACTTCAGCTCAGCATTCAACACAATCATTCCCCAGCACCTGATTGGAAAGCTGAACCTGCTGGGCCTGCTCTGCAACTGGATCCTGGACTTCCTGACTGGGAGACCTCAGTCAGTTTGGATTGGGAACAGCATCTCCACCACCACCACACTGAGCACTGGGGCACTCCAGGGCTGTATGCTCAGTCCACTGCTGTTCACTCTGCTGACTCACGACTGCGCAGCAATGAACAGCTCGAATCACAACATCAAGTTCGCCAATGACATGACCGTGGTGGGTCTCATCAGCAAGAACGACGAGTCAGCATACAGAGAGAAGGTTCAGCGGCTAACGGACTGGTGTAGAGCCAACAACCTGTCTCTGAATGTCGACAAAACAAAAGAGATGGTTGTTGACTTTAGGAGAGCACAGAGTGACCACGCTCTGCTGAACATCGACGGCTCCTCTGTGGAGATCGTCAAGAGCACTAAATTCCTTGGTGTTCACCTGGCGGAGAACCTCACCTGGTCCCTCAACACCAGCTCTATTACCAAGAAAGCCCAGCAGCGTCTCTACTTTCTTCGAAGGCTGAGGAAGGCACATCTCCCACACCCCATCCTCACTACATTCTATAGAGGGACTATTGAGAGCATCCTGAGCAGCTGCATCATTGCCTGGTTTGGGACTTGCACCATTTCGGACCGCAAAGCCCTGTAGAGGATAGTGAGGACAGTTGAGAAGGTCATCGGGCTCTCTCTTCCCTCCATCAAAGACATTTAAAAAAAACACTGCATCTGCAAAGCTTCCAGCATTGTGGATGACCCCACACACCCCTCACACAAACTCTTCACCCCCCTGCCGTACCGAAGCATTCCGGTCCTAACGGCCAGACTGTGTAATAGCTTCTTCCCCCAAGCCATCAGACTCCTCACTACTCAGATACTGGTTTGACACACACACATACACACACACACACACACACACACACACACACACACACACACACAACACGATCTCATAGTATGTGGCATTTTTAGAAACATCTTGCATCTTTTGCACTTCTGTGTACTGGTTGGTTGGCACTGCACTGTATATTACTGTGTCTATTGTCCTGTACATTGTTAGTAATTTATTGTACTGTCCCATACTTTTTCCACACGTTTGCATGTGCACTTTATATAGGTATTTTATTTAGTCTGTGTAGTCTCATGTGGTTCTGGGTTTGTCTTATGTTGTTTTATGTAGCACCATGGTCCTGGAGAAACGTTGTCTTGTTTCGCTGTGTACTGTACTAACTGTATATGGTTGAAACGACAATAAAAACCACTTGACTTGAATTGAGTCATATCAAGGGACCAGAATATCAAAGTGAATTGGGATTGAGCTCTTTTGACTTGGGCCACTTTGCAGTCTTCCACGTAGACACCACCTAGCAATTCCAACTATGATAGCTTTTATTTTTTTCTTCATTTTTGTATCTTTCATATTTTTAAATTCTCACTCTCTAATTTTTTTTGGTATGTCTGTACGACTGGCATTACTTAGATGGTCAGGTGTATTGCCTAGCAAACTTGAGGTCACAGCACTTTATTTACCCAGCTGATTTGTTCTTGTTTAACAGCATCTGCCACACATGCTGGCTATACATAAGGACAAAGCCTGCGCTGCCTGGATCAGCGGAGTTGTCAGCCTTCCAGCAATACTCAGAAATGAACACTTTGTGGTTTGTCTGCCTAGACAGCGAGAAGCATTGACAGGATTTTGTGGTTTTGTGCTGGTGCGTGTGCCTGTGTGTGTGATAAGTGATAGTAGTAAGCAATAATTGGTTACCTCAATAACCGTTGTAGAGTTTGTGTGTGATTGAATGTGTTATTGATACACACATAACAGGCTCATGAAACCTCTGTGTGTGGGTCAGGTTTTGCCCACATTGTGGAGACGAAATGCCCCCAGAAGGATAGTAAACGCTGAAATTTGTGGGGACCAGCCAATGATCTCCATGAGGACATTTTTGTAGGGTTTAAAGGCATAAATGTGAAGTTTATTATTTTATAAAAGCACAATTAATTATAATGTCAAAACGAGTGCACTTTTTGAGTTGTAAAGTTGTTTAAATCTCTTCATCTCTAAGTGAATTTTTAGAAAGTGGATATATCTTTCCCAGGTGACTGCCAAAGGGTCTCTGCCTTGCTCAGAATTCTGGACCTTCCATTGTCTTGCAGGCTAAACAAACATTGAATTGTTTGACTTGTATTGTGTCTCTCAGGTGGGTCTATCCTCTGACTTCATTGTCAAATATTACTGAACCAATTGGTTCTTCACTACATGGCCAACCAAGGTCACCTCTTTACCCTGAATGACCACAAATTTGCCAGTTCTACAGTCATACCCATTTGTCATGGCTAAAACTAAATAAATAAATATAAATTAGATCACTTTCATTTACCTCTGTTAAAACTAAGAGCTCTAGAAAAGAGGCAACATTTCCATCTATACCTTACAGCACCCTTTAAAAAGCACTTCATCTTCACTCGCCTAAATCGACCAAATCAAAATGAATCAACTCAATTCTCCTTCTGAAATATGCTCTACCATCAATGCTTATTATGTGATGAACAAGCAAACTAATGAAATTAAGTTAATAACAGACATTTGTAAAAAGCATCTATAGTAATATGCTGCAGGTATTTAAACAACTGTTCTTATTAATAAACAACATTTTATTTCCTGGATTCTCTGTATGGTGTAGCACTGGGCTGTTAACCAAAAAATTTGAGGCTCAAACCTCATAAGGGATGATTAATGATTCAGCACCATTGCACCTTAAAGCAAAGCACTTAAAGTTCAGATTGCTCCAGGCAGAATATCCGTTTAGTAGGTGTTTTTTTTTTTTTTTTTTTTTTTTTTTTTTTCAATATTTAATTTCCAGGTGGTTCCCTGGACTAACCTTGGAATCCTTGCATACAAAACTACTAGCCATACTGGTTTATGTATCATTACTTTTTTGACAGGTCTGCAGCCTATTTAGTGCTTGACATTAATGAATGCCCAATGGCCAGAGGTCACTGTGAGAGATTCAAGCCAGTTGCTAGAACTGTCACTTGCCTGATTGGGCAAGTGCTGCATTTATAACATTAGTGCAAGCAGACAACAACTGAGAGAGCACAAAAATTATAGGGAGTGAACACAATCTTCTAACTGAGCCCTCGGAGACGGATGAGCTTGCATCTCTCTCATCCTCTCTCTCTGTGCAGTCTCTCTCTCTCTCTGTACAGATAAGACACTGTTTATTGTGCATGCACTCTCATAAAGGGGAAGAGCACTAGTACTGTTCCCATAGCAAAAAACAAATAGTTTTTCTCTAATTTTTTCACCTTTACATACCCCATGAAGCGCTTGATAATAGTAATAATAGTACTTTGTTAAACCTCGGTTATACATGTGGCTGGATATCTGAGCTGGGCAGTAAATGTAAGTACATTTAATAGTGTTTCAAAATGTAAACATTAGTTCAACTTGCTAATGGCACCTGATAGGAAAAGAAGCAAAATCATAATGGCTATTTATTATAATAAAAGCTTTTTAGCTCAAATATGACATTTGATAATTTATCTTCAGTAACACCACTCCCTATAAGCAAATTGCGCTGTCTGTGGGATCCAGCTCCCTAGGTGGCACCAGAAATTCCACTGGCTGCCCTTACTCGCCACAATTCAAGGATCCGATAGCAGTTGCAGAACACAGGTGATCGCCTTGCAGCTCACACCAATTGAGATTATCGCTGTACAAACCTTAATCCCAATTTTGGGGGAAATTGTCATAAAAACTAAGTATTTGTTTGAATGCACATATATTAGAGCCATAATGGTTTTTCATTTTTGTTTGGGGCCGGTGAACAAAATTGGCCAGTAGAAAAAATTGTTAGTGTTGAGCCCTGCTATTAGTGCCTAGTGTATGACACATCGAGCCTAATGTAGGAGATTCAAGTACAAGTCAAGTTCCCATCCCATTTCCTCTTTCTCACCCAGTTTTCCTGTCATATCTTCAGTGACTATTTAAAAATTAAATGTGACAAAATCCCCCACCCCCCCAAAACATCTGTTCTTCTCAATTCACATTTTTAAAACATGTGAACTTGTGATATAAGCCACAATGGCTTTTATGCGTATATTTTCTTACATCATAACTGTCATCTTAGTATCTTTAAAGTGTCATCACAGAGCGCTGTTTTATAATGTATTTATAAGTACATAGTGCTGTAAAATGACAGTTATATTAGCTGTAGTGGGTTGTACTCTCTCTCTCCTGTGATTACTGACTCAGCCTGTGCAAAATTCCCTGCTACAAATTCTGCAGTAGACACCTAAAAATGAAGATGATAGTGAATGACTGCGTACGAGGGGCCACCGCTTCAGCATAACACCCCATAATAATTTCCATCTGTTGCCAAGGCAACCAGAGCTTGATAAATCCATCATAAGTTATATATCTATCCATTTTCCCCAATTTCCACAAAATGTGTCTTTTCCAACTCAATTTACCTGCATGGTCACCAACCATTCGAGCTGTAATATTCCACAATCCCCTAAGGGGCCACCACTTAGACTGGATTTATGAATGCAAATCAGTTTGGTCAAGTCAAGTCAATCCTCCCCTACTATTTTCATAAATGGCCCCCAACAATCAAATCTCCACTAAGCTAGCCCATAACAACAATGGGGTGGGGGTTTGGTGGCAGTGGCAGAGATAGAGATGGAAAAAGAGGGAGTGATAGAGAGAGAGAATGAGAGTGAAAGTCAGACTTGGGGAAAGGAAAAAAGGCATATGGATAATTTCACAGGAGCTGTTAGCATGTCTCAGGGTTGGTGGATTCTGCTGTACTAAATCCAATTGTGCAGATGAATTTCCTTCCCGTTTACCCATAAAGCAGAATATTCCACTGATATTAGTCAAATCCCTCACAGTGATAAATGTCACACATAGTTGTAATTCTGTGGGTGTGTGAGTTTTGAACACAGCAAGTGTCCACAGCTGGCTGAATTGTGAATGTGTGTGTATACAAAATTTGGGGGAAGAATTATGTATCAAAGTGTTGTGATACTTTATCTCACAATAGAGCGCAACAGTGCAAAAAAATATAAAACTATTGATTTAAAGTTGATGATTATAAATAAACAGATCTTCATAAAAATAAGTACTTTCAGGTGTAGGAAGACCGATTGCGTCATTCACAGTACGTCATGAAAGTGGGTAGTCGCTGACACAGATTATGTTGAAAAAACTCAGACTGATGGTTTCAATAGGAGGTTATACCACTGATTGACAAGCTCGGAGCTCATTGTAGGCCTGTCTTTAAAGGTTTTTAATATATTATATATATAAAAAAAAAAAAAACATATATTCACCTATGAAAAGAAAAAAAACTAAACAAAACAAAAAAAGGAAACCCTTAGAACCCAACTGTTGCTATCTATGCTGTTTCGATATTCTAATGTCAATATTTTTTTAGTTACACATTTCACAGTAATATTTTTGGGGTAAAAAAAAACACCACTCAGAGTGTGAGAACAATAAACTGTGCCATTAGGTCAACAAGCTCTCCATTTCGACCAGTTCTATTCGACCAAAATGCAAACTCAGAATAGGTTAAGAATATAAGTCTGTGAGCCCAGTTTTAAGAACACTGGCACTAAGCTCAGTGCTGTGCTTTAAGTCATGAGCGAAAAGTCAGTGAGCATGGCCATGAAGTTTTGGTATTTTCATGCAAGCATAAACGAAGTCAAGGTGCAGGTATGTGTGGCTAAATTGCATGTGCAAAGCACTAATGGGCTGGGTCAAGTGCAATTAAATTCCGAGGCTCTTCTCTGGTAATTGCACTGTCTGCACCCTATTATATAGTCCATTTCTTGTCAAGCAATGGCGATATAAAAAAAGACAGCACATTCATAAGAAGTTGGTAATGTTAACGGACTGTATGCAATTAGAAGAATAGAAATATGGACTTATGTTCTTTTCTGCATTATCTGTGTCCTTGTTGAATGTCGGGCATATTTATATTACAATGAAATGCTCATTTTATACGCATAGAAAATGTGATTCTCGTCAGGACTTGGATGTATGCGACGTTAAATTATAGAGAATGTAACTATTATTCATAATTTTCATATACTGACACAAGTCATTCAAATTCAAATTACAAATCCAAACATTTTGCCCTCTCTAACTTCATCCACTAGCCCCTTTTGCAGGAAATCACTCTACAACAACAGGTGGAAAAATACCAGTGCAAATTATATCATAAATACAATTGTAAATATATACATAATAATAATAATTAAAAAATAAGCCATTACATGTAGATAGTTTAACAAAAATCTCAGACATTTTTGATTCATAAAACAGCTAAAACTGTGATTGTCAGGTACTTAATTTCATGATCCACTATATTTTCAGAGTTTGAACATGAACTTTATTACCACCTGCTGGTAGAATCTCCAAACTAATTAATTTAGACTTTGTGCTGAAAATAGACGTGGGTCTGAAATGCCACAGTTTGCGTGCATACACCCACAGATAGCACAAACACTTCCGTGGCCACTTGTCATTGTATGTAGTGTTTTGCACACTCACGAAAATAGAGCCCTGTATCTTTTTTCATTTGCAAGGATGTTCACATATATTCTCCATAGACTGCAAGGGTTTTTGTGTTTTCTCCCTTCATTAAAAAACAAACAAACTGTGCCTATGTTCTGCATTACTTATATGGCTCTACAATGAAGTAAAGCAGGAAGTCCAATGAAGATGAATGAGAAACAAGTAAAAGATTGTAATAATATATCACAGTTTTGAATAACAACACAACATAAATAATTGCAATATTATTACAACACAGATATCAGTATAATATAGTTTTGCCAGGTAACATATCATATCCCTTTCCCAACCCTCTTGCCTACTTTTTCTGAGTTTTGCCTTTGTTGAAGATGACAAGTGAGTGGGTTTATGTAGAGAGTGAGAGAGAGAAAATGGGCCAAAGAACTTTAGATCTTTGAACTTGAGTCATGAGAATTCAAGTAATGTTTTTGCCCTCTTTTCAGAAGCAGTGCACAAAGATTGTCACCAAGCCTACTCTCTACATGTCAGATTTATTTTGTTCCTTTCTATCTGTCTTTTCTTAACTCTTTCTTTTTTAGCTGATCTCTCTCTGAAAGTTGGTGCATCATAATTAGATATTAATTAGATATCTCCCTTGATTTCTCTCTGAATGCGCTTTGAATGTGTGTTGATGTATGTTCTTGACCCTGTTTAAACCTGGCATTAAGAAGCACTTTGGGTGATCCTAAATTCGGTGCAAAAATTTTTATGATCGGATCACAAAAACCACAAACGAAAGTAGTCAAAAACGCACTTGAACACATTGCTTTTGAGGTGTAAATGCTAATCTGTTCTAAATGTGTCACAGACAGCAGTGAAGCACCACTACTCACCTGTTAATCAACTACACTAAACTAAAACAAGAGTTTAAACTTTGCCTGTTATAAGCAGTTTTAAAAGGAATTAACTGTCCGAACAGAACATTTTAAAAAGAAAATACATATGAAGCATGAGAACGTCACAGATGTTTTTCAGTGTGTCTGATATCAACATGTAGGTACACAGATGAAAAGCACACACATCTGAAGCTTTTTATAGTTTAATACACGTAATCCACTAAAACAACGAACAAGTCTGCTCGTAAAGTTGCGTTTGTGCATCTGGGAGAAACAGCATGCCTTTTTTATTCATGCTTTCTTTGTAGAACACTGACATAGTGATTGATGTACTGTGCCAACATGAAATCAGAAACCCTCCCCAAAAAAAAACAAACACAGGTGGTCACAGGAGACATATTTAAGAGATCAGGTGTAAACAATGATTTGTCTCGTCATAACACCTGTGATCGTGTCACCCAAGACACATCATAATACCAGTTGTATGGTAAGCGGGGTCCTTGATGCTGAGCATGAGTGCTTATGCACCAGCCAAACAACTGCTGTTGAGATGAATGGGAATGCTAATGGATAGCTCTCTCCAGGTGCAGTATAGACCTCCTTGTTAAGTAAATTAAGTAACTGTATTCCACTATAGTTACAATTTAAATAACTGGTTATTAGAATGCAGTTAAATTAAAAAATTACTTTGAATTTTATTGTCATTTGTTTCATTTAATATTTCGTCTTTTCAGATGGATAACATTTATACATATAAATGATGCGATCCAAAGTGCATTTGAGCAGCGGTGAAACACTTTCTTATGAAGTGTTACATTCATACGAGCAGACAGAGAAGTAAGTTTGAAGTAAGTTTGGAGCACAATAAATAGAAGTAAGCCTTGTGTAAATTTAGCTTTACGCTAAGCTAAAATATTATTTATTGACATTTTACATGCACATGTTACCAGGCACGATATGTTTTCTATCAAGAAAATGCACATTTGATCATAATTTCTTTTTTATCTAGTAAGATCTTTGATATTAGGGCAAAACTCGTATTCTTGATAATAATTTTTGTATTGTTTTCCTGTAAAAATACCTAAAATTCTTTAAAACAAGAACAATTTGGTTTATCTTGTTTTAGAAACAACATTGCATACGATATTTAGGTTTTTCAGAGAATGATTTTTAACATGTGTATTTTGTCTTACTGTACTGGCAGAGTTTTTATAGTCAAAACAAGTGAAAACGTCTACCACTGCTGAAGAAGTAATCCAAAGTATTTAGAATATGTTACTGACCTTGAGTAATCTAAAGTAATACATTACAAATGACATTTTACAGCCTGTATTCTGTAATCTGTTGTGGAATACATTTAAAAAGTAACCCTCCCAACCCTGTTGTTGCATATGTGTGTGTGTGTTTGAAGTCCTAACACCAACCTTTTTCCAGCAGAGCACATTTGTACTGGACTGGATAACATGTTGGAAATTTTGACATGAAGAATGACCATGCATTTAGCCCAGTTATTTGAGTATCGTAAGATATCATGCTCATTTTGCACCACATTTATAGACATTGATTTATATAAAAACTGTATGGATACTAGCCTGAAATGAGTTTAAACCAGTACCTTAGGAGATCCACTCAAGCATATATTCTGTTGATTGCTATTTCCCATATTATTTTAAATGGAATATTACGGAGCAAGCTGGTTTTGATATAAAGGGCAAGGCAAACATTTATGCATACTTTCTGTTTGGTCTGCTTAATAGAATTTTGATGAATAAGGTTCCACATTTGAATGATTGCTTCCTGATTGTTTATTAAGTTTCAATGTCATGGGTCGCAGCAGTAAAAGGACAGAGTTAGCAGTATGTCGGTGTGTGCATTTGCACTTACGGTATTTTTCTTATTTTCTGTTTAAATGACTTAAAAGACTTTGAGAAAATAATGAGAAAAGACAATCAAATAGAGAATCACTGCATCAATGATTCAAACATTATTATAGTTCCAGGATGTATTCATGAAATTTAAGCCTTAAAATCAAGGGGTTTGTTAAGCATTTAGGAGAAATATTGACACAGGAGGTGGTAGAGTGTTTAAGGCTCAGGACTGGTAACTAAAATGTTCCCAAAACATTCCCTAAAGAAGCAAGACGTGTAACGAGAAGGAGGGTGTACCCGGGCCGAGAGGATTCATGGCTGGTGATGACTTGCCCAATCAGTGGGAGAGAGATAAAAGGAGGAGCCAGGGATACCAGAGAGAGAGAGAGATGCATGCAGCAGCGTTTTGTGTGTGTGTGTGTGTGTGTGTGTGTGTGTGTGTGTGTGTGTGTGTGTGTGTGTGTGTGTGTGTGTGTGTGTGTGTGTGTGTGTGTGTGTGTGTGTGTGTGCGCGCGCGCGCGCTATGTTTCAGTTCATTGTTTTATGCTGAATTAAAGTCTTATTGATTGTTAATCCAGTTCCTGCCTCCTCCTTTCCCTATGGACAAGAGGCTTGTCTGCCACAAAATTATACATCACCATTGTGCCATTAAGAAAAGTACTTACTGTAAGTACACAGGAAACAGCATTTGCAAAGCATTTTATATCTGAAATTACAAAATGTATTTCCAAGTGAAACAGAAGCTTGTTTTTTGCCATCAGAAATTAATTTGATCATGAAAAGTGGGTGTTTCCAGATTGTAGTCATGTTTGTGTAACTGTAGCCTCACTCCCTTGACCTCAAGAGGCACACTGGCGACTGATGCTAGAGGCTGTGGCCTTAAGCCTCCTCGTTAGCTTGCACGCCTCCCATGCTGGCTGACGCAGGTTCAAATCCCACTTGGAGCAGGTTGGGCAGGACTAGTTACAGTAGTGCTGTGACCTGGATAGGAGTGAGGTTTAGGGGGGTGAGTGTAACGGTAGCCAGCTGGTAAGTGATAGCTGTGCGGTATGTGTAAACCTCACTCGCCTGGCCTCAAGAGCGCACTAGCGACTGACACTGGAGGCTGTAGCCTTTAGCCTCCTCATTAGCGCTCCCACCTCTCATGCCGGTTTGAATCCCGCTCGAAGTGGGCCGAGCAAGACCGGTTAGATTTGGAGAGTTGTGATTGGAAATTAAGAGGGATTGGTGATGTTAGCCGAAAAGTTGATTTAGAGGTGGAGCAAGTTGATTTTAGTTTAACAATTTTTATGAGTGAAAGATTGTTATTATTGATAAAAAGTTATCATGAGTATGACATTTTTTCTTTCATTAGGAATAAGACCTGAAATGTGTGAAAGGATAGCAAATAACGTCAGTTTTAATTACATGTTCACTTGTATGCCTCCAGTACGAAAGTCCCAATAGCATTAAAGTTGCAGAAATAAACTCCACCAGCACTGGTCATCATGTGCCAATGTTAAATAATGAGAAACAACAATTTTATTTGGTAATACAATCCTGTCATTAAACCATAACTTTTTAATCATGCAAATTTTAAATGATCATATGTTGAAGCTGATTGAGCGATAATGTACAGGTACGTGGACAGGGACTGTGTAGATATCATCCAGCATAAACCACCAGCATACTCTATGTATGACTGCATGTATGTGTGTGTGTGTGTGTGTGTGTGTGTGTGTGTGTGTTGTCTTATCTCCAGTTGATAGATTAAACTTCATCCTGACTTGTCTGTTTTCCTGTCCATTGGTGATGGCAGTGTGTTGATTCAGTTCTTAGACAGATGCTGAGACAATATGGCTCTCACAATCACTGATCTATCACATGGAGACATGCTCTTTGTATAAATAATTGTGTGCACATCTATTGTTGCTTTGCCTGTTATGTCCAATATTTCTGACAAATATGGTGCAGATCCAAAGTAATGCATATTTCTGAGCATGTGTATGCATGTGTTAGAGAGAAAGATAGAGTAAGAAAGCAAAAGAGTGCTGACTGAACTGATCCGTATCTTTAGTGAGAAGATGTCTGGAGAGTGGGAGGTATTCAGAGCAGGCTGTTGTTTGCTGCCACTTTTGACAGCTAATCCACTGACAAGTGAATAATGGCAGGACAAGCTGTTTTAGTATTGTTTTAAGAAACACCAATCAGCACTTTTAGTAAAAGCACACCTGAATTGCCTCACCTTTTTGCTGCAGTATATCACCTACCCATCAGGCTTTACTGCTCCCTGATGAGTTTAGACGGTCAATAGAAGACTTGAGTATTTGTGTTGTTTCGCAAGTGTTAGAAGCCAATTGAAAGACATGCTATAGAATAGTTATTAGAGTTTTTGTAAAACTTCTTAGTAAATAAAATGGAAAACAGGATTATCTTTATGAAGCCTTTATGTTATTTTAGGAGCTTGAAAGTTTAGTCTCCATTGACTTGTCATATCTCCACCAAAATATCTTTGTTTTGTGTTTTGCGGAAGAGAGCGTCATATAAGGTAAGTTTGATATGGCATAAGGGTGAGTAAATGATGAGAGAATTATCCTTTTTGTGTGAACTATTCCTTTAATGACCAATATCACATTCCTTATTTCACTGGATTGTTCTTGCAATCACCGTTTCTCTCCCCAAATCCTAATTTATATTTCTCTCCTGGTCTAATATTGTGTTGTCACATTTTAATGACGATGAAGCCAACTTTTCCTTACTGCCTCCTTCCTTCCTTCCTTCCTTCTTAGCATCATTTGCACTCATGAAATGGTACTTAAAGTCACTTGCTTTTCTGTAGGAATGAAACTGACCAGATGCCTTTTAATCTGAAGAAATTACCAATTTATAATTATCGGCCAAAAAAAAAAACGCTGTCAACGAGTCAACGCTGCCTCTGATGTGATCAGATTGCAAGGTATTTAGGGAACCTAAGGTTCATAGAGGGTGGAAAATAGCCAGGTAAAACAAAATTATGACTGCTTTTGGTCAAGAAACCCTCACAGAAATAACTGGCATTATAAATGGCCTTAAGGAAAATAAATAAATATAACACTACAAAAGTGTGAATTTGAAAACATCTGGGTTGCTGAGTGGTTTGATCTGGTCTTCTTTTAATGTATTTTTTGTGTTATGAAAGATCAATGACATTACCAAGCCCATTCAGCAGGCTGTTTTGGTATCATTTGCATTTGCGTACAGGTCTGAGTGAGTTGTTTACAGAATGAACAGACTGAAGCATACAAAAAAGCCCTTGGTATTCTCACTCTTCCTCTCACCTCTTAGCAACCCTCTTCAGAATAACAAGCCCTTCTCAATAGCCTCAAACAGCTCAGTATTAAACTCATATCAACTCCATTCGGATCTGATTCTCAGTCTCTATAACCAATCTAACCCAGCATGAATCCAGCACACTTAGCTTGCTTTTACATTGTATATAAATGTCAAGAGTGTTTATGAATGTTCAGTATTTATTTAGCTGGATCTGAGATAGAGTATGTAGCATAACCTTAGAGCTCGAGAGAATTATGAATTCAAAGGTCATAGATGTCCGTCTAGCACATGTTTACCTGGGAAAACAGTAAACAGCACAGATGGATGCAAATGTACATGCCTGTTTTCGAATGCCCCCTTATAGTGAATATCATCACTTTTTGAATGCTGCTTGTCCAATCAAATTAGAGGACTGAAATGAACTGCTGTATATTATATATTTGCTTTTTCAACAGGGTAGCTGGATTGCAGTTTGACTATTGTAAATTATAAGAAACTTGTTGCTTGCCAAGCTAGTTTCAAAGTGCATTGTGTCACAAGTTGATGGACCATGCATCATCCCAGCTGGGTTTCTGGAGTGTTCTTGCTCTGATAAAAGTTCAAATCACAGACTTCTGTAGTCAACAGCAATTTTAGACTCCTTATCACTTAGTTTTGAACACTGATTCACCTATTCCTCCCACACTCTGCCATTGTGTTTGCCTGCACTAACACAATCAAACACACATACATACACGCATGCACGCACGCATGCACATGCACAGTTGGAGGGGCTATGTTATGTTTGTCCAATTAGACCAGCAGCAAAGGATTATTACCTTGACACAGCAGTGCATTAGATGCTCATTAAAAGATGTCAGGTTGTATGCAGAGCACAGTGTGTGGGACAGATACATATCTGCTCCTCTCAGAAGGCTTGCCCCCTCATGCCCATGCTGCCCAATGTGTTCAGCCCTTCATGTTTGTTTTATTATTTCTCTCTTTGTCTTTTGCTTATTTTCCTTTGTTGTTACTTTCAGCAGGAGATGTATAGGGATGTTTAAAATAATACTGTCTGTCATTGAAGGGAAACCTTTGCTGTGTGGCACTCAGAGTCTCTGTGGGTAAAGGGTTTTGCAAAAACTTCAGCCAGAAAAACCTTCCTTACTTCCTACCCTCCTCCCTTCATACCTCCATTTCTTTCTTTCTTTCTTTCTTTCTTTCTTTCTTTTTTTCTTTCTTCCTTCTTCCCTCCATCCTTCAGTCCTCCCTGCCTCCTTCCTTCATTCCCTCCCTACTGCCTGCCCGCCATTTATTTCTTCCTTCCTTCCTTCCTTCCTTTGTTCCTTCCCTCTCTTTAACCTGTCATTCTTTCCTTCCTACCCTATCTCCCTTCCTTCCTACCTGCCTCCCTTTCTTTCTTTCTTTCTTTCTTTCTTTGTCCCTGCCACCCGCATGCCCACAATTTCTTCCTTCCTTCCTATTGTTCTTTCTTTCCTTCCTGCATTCCTTCCTTTCCTCCCTCCTTCCCTACCAACTGCCCACCATTTCTTCCATCCTTCCTTCCTTCCATAAATTAGTTCAATAGCTCTAATCTCTCCTCTCCACCAATAGCTGGTGTGTGGTGAGCTTACTGGTGCACTATGGCTGCTGTCGCATCATCCAGGTGGATGCTGCACACTGGTGGTGGTTGAGGAGAGATCACTGTGGGAAGCACTTTGAGTGTTCCTTCCTGCCTGTCTGCCTGTCTGTTTGCTTACTTCTTTCCCAATCCCTTCCTACCACCCTCCCGCCATTTCTTCCTTTCTACCCTATCTACCTTCCTTCCTCCCTCTTTCTTTCTTTCTTTCTTTCTTTCTTTCTTTCTTTCTTTCTTTCTTTCTTTCTTTCCCTCCTACTGCCTGCCTGCCATTTATTTCTTCCTTCCTCCCTGTCTTCCTTCCTTTCTTCCCTCCCTATCTTTCACCTGTCATTCCTTCCTTCCTAACCTACCTCCCTTTCTTTCTTTCTTTCTTTCTTTCTTTCTTTCTTTCTTTCTTTCTTCCATCCTTCCTGCATTCCTTCCTTCCCTCCCAACTACCCACCATTTCTTCCATCCTTCCTTCCTTCCTTCCTTCCATAAATTAGTTCAATAGCTCTAATCTTTCCTTTCCACCAATAGCTGGTGTGTGGTGAGCTTACCGGCGCACTTTGGCTGCTGTCGCATTATCCAGGTGGATGCTGCACACTGGTGGTGGTTGAGGAGAGTCCCCTGATCACTGTGTGAAGCACTTTGAGTGTTCCTTCCTGCCTGTCTCCCTGCCTGTCTGCCTCCTTCCTCCCTCCTTTCTTTCTTTCTTTCTTTCTTTCTTTCTTTATTTGTTTCCTTCCTTCCTCCCTCTTTCCATCCATCCTCATCTCCCTCTTCCATGCTGTCCTTTCCCTACCTTCCTCCTCTCTTTCTTTCTTCCTTCTTGTTATTCATTGAAAACATGACTTCCAAAGGAGCTCGAAAATCATATTCACATTTGTGCATATCCCAGCTTGTTGAACAAGCTTTGCCATGAATGACGATGAAGCCAACTTTACTTACTGCTTTCTTCCTTCCTAATTTCCTTCCTTCCTTCCTTCCTTCCTTCCTTCTTAGCATCATTTGCACTCCTTAAATGGCACTTAAAGGGTTCTGTCCTTTGCTTGAGCACTGTAGGTTTTTATTGTATGGAAAAGAGCTAGTTGAACATACTGCTAAATATCTCCTTGTGTGTTCTGCTGTAGAAAAGGTCATACAGGTTCCGAAAGACACAAGGGTCAGTAAATGATGAGATAACTATTTGAGCCACTGTCACAGAAATTGCAGGATTAACTGAAAATCTCAATTGGACAGTTAATGAGATTCTACCTACATTTTGTGTGCCTGAGAAAGACCCTTGAATAGATTGTTCTAAGGGGATTATCCTCGCAATTAGTGGAATTTAAATCTGTTACGATAGCAAGTAAACTACCCTAATTTAAAAATCTAACTGTGGCTCTGTTCTGATCCTTCTCCTCACTGGGTCTTTAGGTAATCATAGCCCAATCAGCTTTATTATTCGATCATTTGTGCAAGGTTACCACATCAATCCACTCACAAGGACTTACATTATTGCACCTCCCAGGTGATTGATCGGGAGTTGACTTTGTGTGTGATTGAAACACAACTGCTTATTTGCATTATTTTCCACTGTTCTGCAACATACATTTTTAAAAGCAGCGTCCAGCAAAGGTTGTTAGAATCCAATAAGACATTGATCCATATTACACCAGAGCCTTGCAGTGCATAGTTAAATCTACAGAGCTATTTAAAATAAAGCCTTTCCCTTGTAATAGGTTATTATTGTTTAAACACCAAAGTGAAATCCAAGCTAAATTAAAATTCAATAAAGATTAGTATTTCAAAGCTGATTTTCATTTCTGATTTCTACAGAGCATATATAACCAATAAGAAATGCATTTAATACAATTCTTTTAAAAGGTGTGTTTGCGGACTTTTTAGAGACCTAATTACAATCCAGTAATATATCTTAATTATATTTGAATTGGTGGTCTTCAGGTTCAAATGCAATATATTGCAATAAAATGGCATGTAGTCAACCCACTATAGTGCTGATTGTGTGTCTGTTTACATGATTTTGGTTGCACACTTGGAAATGGTTAATTCACATGTGAGCTGTATTTGAAGACCAATTACTCTGGATCTGTATCTGCAAAACTGAAAAAGAGGCAGAAGAATGATCTAATTGGAATGGAGTTTCTGTCATGAATGGAAAAACAAGCCCCTGTGCAAGAAGAGATATTGCACAAAGATACAGCTGCAGCTTATAATAGCATTCTTGATTTCATTGTTTCCATTTTCCCTCTGGTGTCTTCTGTCTTGCCCTTATGCCACTGAGACCTTTGGTCTTAACAATATCAGTCCAGTGTGATCAGTTAAAGTTGCTCAGTTGATCATGACATGAGAAGTACTGAAATTGAAAATGTAAGCTGAAAGAAGAGTAGTTCCAAGAGCTGTACTGCCAAAGAGGTTGAAGCTAACAAACCGCTGTCACATCAATTGAAGCTGAACCACACTGTAATCATACTAGAAGAAGGGCAGGTTTAAGCATTTAAGGTTTCCTGACACTGTTGTCATTGAGTCACCCAAAAAGGCCACTGATTGACAGAATCTCTGGTCATTGAGCTGGAACAGACTGACAATTTCCACTGAACTGGTGATGGTGTAACTGGTGATTCATCTTCTTAACACTATGAAATGTGAATAGAAAATAGTCCACATCTCCCATCTTTAAAATTACATGAAATCATGGTGGAATGGGATTTAAGTTCTAGAACTTGTAACTGGGCTTTTGCATTTGGTAATTATAATGATCTATGTATTAATTCTGAAACTATTCTTTTAGAGCCAGTTAGAAAATAAACAGCATATAATGGACTCATAAGATTTGTCCAAGAACAAAAAGTGCTCTTGAAAGGTAAAAAAAGTAAAGATGTAGTGGAATAAGGTCAAATGGAAAGAAACATTTTGCTTGGAATAGACAAACATGTTAACAATATTCTCACTATAAAACATGAACGAGATTTAAATAGATTTGAAGTAGCATGCAAGAAATATAAAAGCAACCTCAAAGTTTCCTTAAACTCTGTGACATCCAGCTTATTAGAAGTGATTGCTAAGGCAATACCTTAAATTGTGCAACTTAGTGTGCTATTTCTTTTCTAAGGTTTTGTTCAAACTGCAGTGGAAATCAATTTTCTTTTCTTAAGTTAATATTTTTTTATGATCCAATAGCAACTACTTTTGCTAGCATTATTTGTCAAAGTAAAAACGCAAACTAAAAAACCTATCACACAGCGAATGACAAATTTCTTTTTAAAAATCTAATGAAATCAGATCTGACCATTGAGACTATGCATTAAGAAAAATCGAATTTAAATATCAGTATTGGCACACAAATTTTGTATTTGTGCATCCTAACCAAAAACTAAACAGCTTTGAGTCAGATAAGTAAAAAAAAATATAATAAAAATCCTGAATCAGACCTAAGCATTTAGGTTTTCAATTTTCCACTTTAAATATATATAAAAGAGTTTGAGTTCCCACTCATAAAACAGCAATACACAGCAGGTGTTGAACATCCTTTTCAGGACGCATCTTTTTAAAGAAGTCTTTCCGCCTCTGTGTAGTTCCTGGATGCGGTTGATTTCTCTCCTCTTCTGACAGTCATAAAATCTGCCTCACGTTCCTGGGCTGCGATCACATGCAGGCAGCATTTTATGAATGGTTCATGTTCTCAGAGAGATAACATAGCCATGGCAACACTGCGGTCGCGGCTTTCTTTTCTCACGAGAGAAAGCCACTTCAGCCGCTCCCCGCGTCGTTCCTTCTTCCCACGGGATTGAGGAAGACCCGGCTGGTGATGAAGGCGATTTGGGGATGACGACAGGCTCGGTTTCTCCGGGTAAATCCCCACAAACCACCCGCCCCCCGGCATGCTGGCTTGCTTCTCGCCTCGCCGGCCAGCCGGCATTCTCCCTTGAGCCCCCGGAATTGGATGACGACATCGCTGCTGCATTGGAGAGCGTCACAGCGGCGTCTTATGCTGATGACACGTCTGGGCTGCCACCTTTGGGTCTGCTCACCCAGTCTGAGGCTGACGCGCAGATGTCCAATGCTTTCCCGGGCCACCCTGAGCACGAGGCTGGACTGGAAACATCCGTCCCGCTCATAGCCACGCACCCCCCCCCCCTCTGCTCGTCCGCTCTCACTACCCTGGATGGCGGGGTGTCCCACGGGTACACAGAGATCCCCCAGGTGGACAGAGCGGTTGCGATCCACTTGTGTCCCGAGAACGTTGCCACCTGGTGGGACCGCCCAGTACTCCCCTCCAGAGCCTGTAGAATGACGTCATCACTGACCTCGAAAATCTACAGCGCCACCAGACAGGCTGCCTCCGCCCTGCATGCCATGGCTCTTCTGCAAGTTCACCAAGCCAAGGCACTCAAAGATCTGCACCTGGGTAGTTCTGACCCCGATGTGCTGCAGGAACTGCGCTCTGCCACCGACCTTGCGCTCAGAGCCACGAAGGTCACAGCGCAGGCACTTGGGCAGGTGATGGCCACCCTCGTGGTCCAGGAGTGTCACCTCTGGCTGAACATGGCCGAGATGCGAGCCGTTGACAAGGCACACTTTCTCAACGCCTCCGTCTCCCAGCTTGGCCTATTAGGCGACACCGTCGACGATGTCGCCCAGCAGTTTTCGGCGGTGAAGAAGCAGATGGCACAGCATCAAGCTCTCAGCCCCAGCGTCAAGCACCTCACAGGCGGCGTACGCCTCCCATCTCCAGAACCCCTTCCAGGACCAGGAAAGCTCCAATGCACTCCTGAGATGGGCGACCCCAGCAGTCATACGTTCGCTTCGGAGCTGGTACCAAGTCCACTTGTGGAGGAGAATCTTTGTTTCATTTGCCGCACCGCCTTCGGGCTGCGGCACTCACATTCTCAATAAAGAGCGATTTCCTCACTCCCTGGGTCATCCAGCCGGTGCGTGCCATTCAAGCGATCGTTCCGTTAGTGCCCCTCGCGTGGAGTTTGAATGCGTGGCTTTCACTTCCCAATCCGTCGTGCTGGCTGGCCAGGACCATCCGACTCGGCTACGTGATTTAGTTCGCCCGGCTCCACTTCCGTGCGCGGCGAGAAAGCCAGCGCCTTACGAGCAGAGATCACGACCCTGCTCCTCAAGGATGCGATAGAGCTCATCCCTCCAGCCGAGATGGAGAAGGGTTTCTACAGCACTTCATCATACCCAAAAAAAGTGGCGGGTTGCGACCAATCTTGGACCTGCAAGTTCTCAACCGGGCCTTACACAGACTCCCGTTCAAAATGCTCATTTAGAAACAGATTCTTACCTGCGTTCGACAGCTAGATTGGTTTAACAGAGGTAGACCTGAAGGACGCGTACTTCCACGTCTCCATTCTGCTTCAACAGCGACCCTTCTTACGGTTTGTGTTCGACGGCCAGGCGTATCAGTACAAGGTCCTCCACTTCGGCCTGTCCCTGTCCCCTCGCGTCTTCACGAAGATTGCAGAGGCAGTTCTTGCCCCGCTAAGGGAAGTGGGCATCCGCATACTCAACTAAAATACTCAGCCCTAAAGTGGCGCTTGTTCACGAATTGGTGTTCTTCTCGAGCCAAAGACCCGCAGAGTTACGCAGTCCAGTCAGTGCTTTCATTCCTGCAGGAGAGGCTGCGGGGAGGCTGTCCCCTCCACCTTGAAGGTGTATGTAGCTGCTTTCGCTGCCCACCACGACGCAGTAAATGGCAAGTCCCTAGGTAAGCACAACTTGATTATCTGGTTCCTGAAAGGCGCCTGGAGACTGAACCCTCCCCGGCCTAGCCTGTTCCCTTCCTGGGATCTCTCTGTGGTCCTCTTGGTCCTTCAGAATCCCCCCTTCGTGCAACTTGATTCAGTTGAGCTCAAGGCCCTCTCCCTGAAAATGGCCCTCCTGATCGCGTTAGCCTCCATCAAGAGGGTTGGGGACCCGCATGCGTTCTCTGTCAGCAACACCTGCCTGGAGTTCGGTCCGACACATTCTCACATTATCCTGAGGCCACGACCGGGCTAGGTGCCCAAGGTTCCTACGACCAGGTTGTGAGCCTGTAAGCAAGCTGCCCCAGGAGGAGGCAGACCCAGTCTTCTCGTTGCTGTGTCCAGTACGTGCTTTGCATATCTATTTGGACCGCACGCAGAGCTCTAGATGTTCTAAGCAGCTCTTTGTCTGCTTCGGTGGATGGCGGAAAGGGAACGCAGTCTCCAAACAGAGGTTAGCTCACTGGGTCATTGATGCTATTTCCTTAGCTTATCACACCCAAGCCGTGTCGAGCACAATCTACGAGAAGTGTGGCATCCTTGTGGGCACTGGCCCTGGCACCACCTTAGCAGACATCTGTAGAGCAGCAGGCTGGGCAACACTCAATACCTTTGCCAGATTTTACAATCTCAGGGTTGAGTCGGTCTCGTCCCGTGTTTTGTCAGGTCCGAGCAAGTAGAACTTGGTAACGCGGCAGAACCGACCGGGTGTTCCGCTTTCACACAGTGCCCTCCACCAAGTTGATCCAGTGCGCCTTCTATCCCAGGCCACTAAGCATTGCTCCATGGATGTTCTCCTCCCTAGCATCTGGCCAGCGAATTCAGCTGAGAAATTCACGAGTCACAGGTTCTCTGTACTTGGGTCAGGCTCCACGGGCTTAGTTCCCTTTTCAGGCAAACTCCCCTTGATATATTTCCTGCGGTACGGTCCCCCTGTCGGCAGACCCGCGTTTCCCTTGGGCAGCCCCTCTGCCCTAGTCGACGTGCTTGTAAAGTCCCTCCTCATTAGGCTCGACCAACCACCGCGCCATTTCCCACGTACGGCTTCACAACCCTCGTGGTGTATTTGCCACATGTTACCTGCCTCTAGACCGGGCAGGATGTGGCCTCCACAGGGTCTTTTCCCCCTGAAAGAATAGGACTGGGAAAGACTGCCTTCCCCAATGCATTTCATAGCGTTAAGATACACCCAGCCGTTTCACGTCCTATGTGAGAGACGCATGCAAATTCCGTCTGCCAAATTGACATTGGCCTTTTCTCAGGTTCAGAGGTACGTTTGGCATCCCAGTAAGACCCCTTGTGTCACATCATTCAACACAACGTCTTGTTCCTTCCCTCAGGGAATGGAGGTTACAACAGTAACCATGACATTATTTATGCTAGAGTGTATGTGCATCTATTTATCTATTAATTTGTAAATGTATAGCATATATATTTATGTAGAACTAGAGCTGTGATCTTGGTAAACATTGCTAAAATTCAATGACCATAGACTGTACCTTAGTAAAAAGTACCAAAATATGATATCCCTTTAAAAAGTACCAAAAGATATCATGCTATTACCATGGTTTTTTGGACAGAAATCAAGGTAGTACAGTGGCATTCTTGGAAGTACCTTGGATTACCGTGTTAATACCATCACTATATGCAGTATATATATCAAAGGAACATAAAATGCCATCACTCTACCATAGTACCACCACAGTACTTTTTGTAAGGGGCATGAGAGCTATATGAAAACATATTTTAAAGTATGTAAGGTGTTGTTTATTTTAAATCACACTTGTAAATGCTGCATGAAAGCGAGCAATGACTTGTGCCTAAAATACTACCAAAGATTTTTAGTTACTCAGAATGTGAAAAGAAGAGGGGTGGAAAGTGAAAGGGAATATTGCAGCAGGGAAGGAGGAATGTAGATGGGGAGAAAGAAAATGTGTGTAAGCCAAATTGAACAGAGAAAACTGCCTGGGAGATGCAAAAATTCACAAGCTGCCACATCCAATTGTTTACAGTACATACATTTGGCAAACAGAGAGAGAGGCAGAAATAAGAGACATGGATGCACAAACCAGTTTAATTTTCCCTAAAACAAAATTGATAATTTTTTTTTTTCACATTCGGACACTTGTAAAATTCTTGCATTATCTGAAAGACAGAAATGCTACCAACAATGCAAAAGCATGCCAGTCTTTTTTTTTATTATTTTCAATTCAAGCTACATTCAGTATAACACACTGGCACAAAATGTAATGGGAAACACAAAGTTCCTTTGATAACAAAGATGAATGGCTGACTGTGGGTCTGTAGTTGTGTGTACACGTGATCATTGCGTGCATGTGCCAGATTTCAGTACTATTCACAGGTGAAGAATAACCCTTAATACATTTGTGGTGCCTTCAAAAGGTGCTTATAATCCTTGACCACCCTTGTTGTTTTTTTTGTAATAGGGCAGCAGATTTGAGAATGTTTATACTGACCCTTCATAAACTTAATTGTGTGTGTGTGTATGTGTGTGTGTGTTCATGTGTGTTATTATTATCATCAATTATGAACTTTCTCAACATGCTCAATTTCATTTAGCAATTTTGAGTGGAAATATAGCCTTCCCTATTGTGCCCCCGGTGAATAGCAAATAAAATCTCATTACAGTGTTATTGATTTTGTTAAAATCAAATGAAAAAAGCATCTGGCATTATATCTTAGAGGTCTTTTGTCTCAAAAGATGCACTTGTCTTAATATGATTTATAAACAACAATAATGCTGTTCATTTTATATTGTTAAATGTTTCTTTGAGTAAAATGTCGACTATACCTGATTTTAGATGGGCAATGTTTTTTGGGCACACCAACTGTATATGACGTGGGATTTAATTGAATAACTTTTTGTAAGAAGCTAGGCTTTTACCTTGGATTGAACATTAAGGCCCTGATTTACTAAGATCCCGAATAACAGGCATTAATATGCTGGGAATTAATTAATTAAGTCAAGTAATTTTTATTTGTATAGCTCTTTTCACAACACACATAGTTTCAAAGCAGCTTTACAGAAAATGTTGCATTAACAGGAAAATGAACTTTCTTGCATGATAAATTACTTTGTGGATGCAGTTTAATCCATTTACATCGACAGCTCCCTTTATTTTGAGCATGTAGATGACAGCTCATATTAATTGTGAGACGACATGGAATATTTGAATATTTAGCATGGAATATTTTTCACACTGCATATCAATAGAACAAACAAGTAATATCAATTGCTTTGAAAAAAAACAAAAAAAAAACAAGTTGAACAATTACAAATTAAAAACAAACATGAAATCTTGGTGTGGAAAAAAATGGTCTTTATGCAACTACCCATTTACATCACAAACTCTCTTTTTGTCTTTCACTCAGGATGGCATGGGCAGTCTTCGTGTAACCAAAGAGGGCATCAGATTAGAGGGAGTTTCGGAGTTCCTACTTCCACTTTATGTGAAAGAAATTAAATCAAGACGGGTAAGACATTCACTTTTTTCTGAATCTGTTTGACTTGCAGACTTCAACAAAGGGCACAGTTTTTGGGCCCTTTGTTTGGGCCCAGGATGTTTCCCACTGATATTTCAGATGATATAGAAAGTTGTATTGATCAAGTGTATCTATCTTTGATACAGCTAAAGCCTTCATTGCAAGTTTGAAAACATCACTTTAGAACTAGCAACGGAGAGTGCGCTGCTTTTCGGTATTGGAGTAACAAAGTTGTGTGTGTGTGTGTGTGTGTGTGTATGTGTGCACAAAAAAAAGAGAGAAACTGAGAGAGATCGCATGTGGAATTATCTGTGTTTAAAGTGGCTCTGATCAGGTTTAACATCGCTTCAAATTGCCAAAGTGTAAGTTTAAGTCTCAGCAGCAGCGAGTGTCACCATTCTTGTATAGCTTTTCCATTGCTGCTGTTTACAATCCCAGTGAGTCATGGGGGTGCGCTAATTTTGCTCCCGAGGGAGTTTGTGTTAGAGTAAAAGAGAGGGGTATGGTTACAGTGGTGCTTTCCACTATGTGAGGCTGATTAGGGCGAAATACATTAAAACATAGAAAGTTTTACATATTAAAAGATATTTTGGATAATAAAAACTGTTGTATTTCTCAAGTCGTGGGGGATGCAGTTCTATTTGTTGGTCACGACTCGAGTCACAAAGTGTGTGTGTGTGTGTGTGTGTGTGTGTGTGTGTGGGTGGGTGAGACAAGAGTGAAAGAGAGAGAGCGAGAGAGACAGAGAGAGAGAGTGAGCCCAAGGGTGCTTTTCAATCAAAACTGAAATAAATGTAGGATATTATAGACATTGTTTGTCATTCTTATCCGATGTACTTAACAAATGTCTTCGTTTTAATTGGTTATTATGTTTTGGTAGCCAGTAGGGCTCTTTGAAATAACTGAAATAATTTGGCGAAGTGATATGGAACCGTTACACAGTCAAGACCTGGAACTACTTCACAGCCATGTGTTTATGTGAAAAATAATTGCCTTAGAAATTGCCTTGATATTTTTTAATGCTGTCAGCAAACTAAGTAATTATACTTTCATGTTTGCTCCACTTAAAAAGATTTTTCTCCTGTTCACCTCACAGGTGCAACAGGTCACAGGAACAGGCTCAGCACGCAATCCATGTTAAGCAGCTCCCACAACCTGATGAACTTTACCCGTTAGATCCCTCAGTAAACTTATTTTATTCTGTGCCACTCTTTTGTGAAGCCGGCTGATCTGTCTCTGCAGCCTGTAACACTTTCAGCTCATTCACTCTACTTTATGTGCCATCTACTTGATGCTGACCAGAGGTGTCATCAATTTGCATTTTAGTTAAATATTCAGCTGAAGACTTAGATTGAACATTTAAATTTAGATTTGGATTTAAATATATGATTTAGATTCACATTTAATAGGCATCTTTTACAAATGTACCCATATTAACCCTGAATGAAGACTTAACATTTAAACATTCTGCCTTTAAATGCTTGATCGAGCTACAACCAGCAAGTTATTTGCAGCACACTTAATTTTACATACAACTCCCTATTCACTTAAGCATTAAACTATGAGAGGCTGTGCCATTTATAAAGTCACAGCAACAGCAATATGATAAAAAAAATTAAACATGAATTATTTAGATTTTTTGGAATAATCAGTTAATTCAACAAGTAATATATTTCATTAGGTTAACTGTAGGTGTGGCTGACAAGCAACATTACTTGGTGCATTAATATAGAGCAACAGTGCCTACCAAATTGTTCAGCTGTCTGAGTTTCAGAGGTGTTTTGCCCATGAATTTCTTCCATACAAATTTCACAAAATCTTAATAGGATAGTTATAAGACATGAACCAAACCAGCCAGCTACAAGCTGAATCTTGCCTTTACAAACATGGATTTCAAGCAAAAAGGTATTTAAAATAAAGACTGACTGTGATTAGGAGTAGGGTGGGGCTATGCACGCCAGGCCCCCAATCGGGCTAATTAGACGAGGAGAGGGATAAGTGCAGCAGGATGTGGCAGTTCTCGAGAGAGAGAGCGAGCCACATGCAGCTGCCTTATCCCACATTTCCCTCTCCTCGGCTGATTAGCCCGATTGGGGTCCAGGCGTGCGTAGTCACATCCTGGACCCGCCCTCCTCCTCGTCACTGAGATAAATTTACAAGACTACAAACTACAATACCATGAAGCAATGCGAATTACATAATCAAATTTAAAAACTATGGAAAAATCTAAAACTATTGATTTAAAGATCTTGATTATAAGTATATAAATAATATATTTGAATTAGATTGCAAAATTTTCTGATATTTACGTAGTTTGAGAGTATAGATTGACTGACTCGATTGCGTTATTCACAATGTGTCATGCAAATAGGCGGTTGCTTTGTTGGATGCTATTCTCTGATTTGTGGAGCTGTTCTCTTCAGGATCATTGGTAGTATAGATCCTCACCAGGAATTCTACTATTAAAAATGAACTTGAAATAACATGAACTGATGGCTTCAACAGAAGCATATACCATTAAGTAACAATCTCTGAGATCATGCTAGATTTGTCTTAAAAGGTTTATAATTTGTGGTTAAAAATGAATTTGCCTATAAAAAAGTGAAATTTTTAATTATGAATCAAAACTGATTGTGCAGTTACAAGTGTGCATTCACTGTATAGTCATTTTACAACATGTTCAAAAACTGCTCATCCAATCAAAATGTACTATCAATAATCTGTTTTATAAAATGTTTTAAGCAACAATCTATATAAATATAGCTGCAAGCAGTGATGATGGGCCAAAGCACAACTAGTCCATTTAAACAATTTGGAATTTTTGGAAAACAATGCAAGGTGGAAACTTGCATTCGGCATTTGACATTATTCTAAACAATTTTAAAGCAATTTGGGTAAATATAGGAAGAATATTTTTAAGTCTGTTGTAAGAGCCACATTTCCTGCTGCCAGGTGGTGGCGCTATGACTGTGACCCAAAATAGTCAAATCCATGTGATTAGCCCCCAAGTCTAAACATGCATCTAAATCACACATTGCCCACAGATGATATGAGACACTACCTGTTTCCAATTTTTTTACCATTAATTTCATGCCTTGCCATGGCAACACCGTTCGATATATCAAAATCTGTTCACAATTTAGAATCTTCAGTGTCTTGGCATAATGTTGTCTAAATGTGCTGACAGATTCATGAATCACCTAGAAGGAGTATTTAAAATTTCAGAGACCGCAATATTCAATAGATCCAAAATGACAGACTTCCTGTTGGGTGGAGCTAATGACTAAAATTCTAAAAGTTGTCCGGATTTTTGAGAACTATATATGTACCAAGTTTGGTCACTGTAGGTGAAAATGAGGGTGCTACAGAAGCAGTCTTACATGCCCATTTTAAAGGGGGCACTACAGAGCCCCTCCTGCAGGCCCCCATGCAACTTTTGCCCAGCCATAATGGCCGACGACTAAAAAACACCCAAATATAGGAAGAAAGGAATAACAACAATTAATGATTTGCCATGGCAACAGTATTTAAGACATCAAATGTTCCTTTACAGTTTTATATCAGCAGTGTCTTGATATTATTCTAAAGAATTTTGAAGCAATTCATGTAAACACAAAAGAGCTATTTCAAAGTTTGTTAAAAGTGCCATACTTCCTGCTGCCTGTTGGTGGCGCTATGATGTGACCCATAATAGCCGAATCAATGTGTTTAGCCCTCAATAACAAACATACAGCTGAATTTTCATCAAAGGCTCTTCCTGTTTTTCCTTTTTTGCCATAAATGTATTGCTTCGCCATGGTGACAGCATTCTAAATATAATAAATCAGTTTGCAATTTAGCATGATGTCGCACAAATATGGTGCCAGTCACATGAATCCTCTAGTAGGATTATTTAAAAGTTTAGAACCTGTGATTTTCAGAAAATCCAAAATAGCCAACTTCCTGTTGGGCGGAGCTAATGACTGTGAGTATGAAAGTTGTTTGGCTTTATGAGAACTATATAATTTTACTACAAAACTACACCAATTTTGGTGACTGTAGTTGAAAAGCAGGGGGTGCTACAGATTCTCCATTTTCAAGGGGGCCCATTTGTGAACACACCAAACAATCTCAGACCCCTTAAAAGCTAACCGAGCCGAGACCATAAGGGAGGTGGTCTGAGTACAGTTCGCTTGCAGCCTTTGGTTCGGTTTGCTAATAAATTGCATTGTGACCAAAAAACGCTCCGGGTTAACTTGAATTTCCCATTCGCATAATACCAAACATGTTTGGCCCTGACAGGTTCCAGTACTCACGAAATGACATTGCGAGCACCGGAGAGATGTGACGAGCCAATTGCTTTGTTTCTATGGATATGACAGAGTGAGATGCACACATACCTCAAAAAAAAAAAAAAAAACTAAAGTTAAGAAATTATGATCTATGAATGAAGTAGCCAAAGGCTGTCAGTAAATTAAACTAATTCTGATTCTTTTTTATTGTTTGTCGTTAATAAGACAAATCTACGATGACTAAATGCTGAATTTTGCCTCTAAATCCAGAATTTTTATAGAAAAATACAATGCATTCAATTCTGATACCTTGAGTGTTTCTATAAAACAAATTCTTTGTTTTATCTCACAAACTTCATCAGTGTTCACAGACTTGGTATCAGTGGCGAATTCTCAGGGCCAGCAAAGCCTTCTCTCTAACATGCCAAATAAATATTTTTCATCCTTTTATTCACCTTTCTGCTAGAGTATTTTTAATCACTTACCACTCTTAATTAATCTACAAACAAATAGAGAAAAAAAAAAGTTTATCCAGTCAGAATTTATTCCTTGACGCTTACAAGCAAAGTGTGACAACTGTTTCACAAATCATATGCCGGAAGCAGCACTGAGTTTGAGCTCCACCCCGCTAAGCCTTCATAATTTCCACAGAATCCCTCAACAGTGAAAATTAATGTATCTAATATCCCTCATTCAACTCGAATGAAACGCAGCATAACCGTATACCCTGACGAAACGAAATGTATTGCAAGCAATATTTAAATCGCAAATATTATTTGATATATTTTTCCAGGTATTATAGACCTCCTCGGTAGATTCATATGAAAAATTATGATTTTTGAATGTCTGTTCGGGAGACGTAAATTTAACAAAACAGTCATGCTGCAGTTAAAATTCAGGGTTGCTTGAGCATTAAGTGTAATTTCAAGTTCTGGCTTTCGTGCGTGGACTTGTTTTTAAAATGTAAATTGTTATTACTAGTTAGCTGCAATGTATGATGCCCAAAGGCAAAGTGTGTCTTATTCATTGTGAAACTGTGTTTTCTTAATGACATAAATCGCACTGAAGGCTGATCATGTGGTGATCATGTATGCATGCTGGTTAGAAATCTGACTTGCTGTCACGACCACATATGTAAAAAATACTCCCGAGAGTGTGAGGCAGCCGCAGTTGTAGCAGGCAGATGGCACAGTTGCTTTTTTCGAACTGTGTGAACTGCAAGTATGATGGGAAATTACTTGCTGATGACACGGCTTAATGCTCATTGGCTTAAATCAACCGTGATGTATTCTCTTTTAAAATGTTTTTTATCACTAATATCATGTTTGTATGTGTATAAATTATACGTGAATATTCCCAACATTCTGATGTCATGGCCACCACCATTGTGTCCTTGAGCAAGGCTTAACTCCAGGTTGCTCTGGGGGGATTGCCCCTGTAATAAATGCACTGTAAGTCGCTTTGGATAAAAGCATCTGCCAAATGCATACAAATTTTAAAATTAAAAAAAAAATGTGATTGGTATCATATTTCTGAAATATCTAAAATGCATTTTAGTCTTTATTCAACTAAAAAATGTATGGAAAGACACATCTTATGGGGGAATTAAATAACAGGTACATTAAGTGTTTTGCTCATCATATTTATTTTAATTTTAAAGCAATGTAATTTAAATTGCATCCACTTTATTAACAACAAAACACCTGAACTTGAATCACACAATATCTGCCTTTGATCTCATAGTGGCTAATCCACTATGAGAAGTGAGAACTGTCTGACATTTTTTCACTCCTCCACTGACTGCACCAGCATGCCCACTAATTTTTATGCTTTATTATCACAGTTCACATAACAGAAGTAAAGGAAAAAAAGAAACAAGCAAAGAAAGAGAAAAAACATAAACATATAAATATGTATGTACAAATGGGTAGTAGAATATTCAAGAGACATAGATGCAGGGGTGTCTAAGATGGGTAAAACTTCAAGGCTCTACAGCAGTCTTTGTTGCCTTGGTGTTCCTTACACCCTCCAAAGTATCAAGATACTGATAGAGCTCAAACTAAAATTTCCAAAATGCAGTATCTTCTTTGACCATATACATTTATGGATATACTACTTTTACATAACATAATAAATAAGTTAAGGACATAACAGATTTTCTTTTCCAAAGATTAATCTTAAATAATACAACATTCTTAACTTTCAGAGTAATCTCAATCAAAATGTTCTCCTGCACCAAACTGCTCTCATCTACTTTCAAGGCGAGGCATTTGACATCTCAAACAAGCCTAACGTGAGGGTCCACTGAAGAAAATGGACTCAAATATTTTGTCCACAACATCAAAAATAGGGGGTAAATGGGGGGAAAAAAACCCTGACTGATCCTCTAATTTTATGTTATCATGTAATCAAAAATGTCTAATTTCAATAAAATATTGATACTAATTAATTTTTATGCAATCATAATCAGTGTCTCCCCTCTTCTCTGGACTCTTCTGAGTATTATGAGCACACCCACATCTTAATCTATGATTCACAGCCAGAGATCTCATTCAATACAGATGAGACACGTTGTGGTATTACCAAATGCGCATTGGCTATTTACCTAGATCAATCCGGCCAAAAGATCTCTAGTAATGGTCTGACTGGCAGGTCATGTTGGCAATAGTGTGAGGTTTCCATAGTTACATGGGCTGGCCTTTTTCAGTTTCTTTTAAGCAATCCAGAGGAAATATCTTGTATAATTTATGGCAGTAATAATATAATATGTTTGTTGAAAATGAAAATAGTTGCTGGCTCCAACTGCTAACAGCGCTTAAATTGTAATAGGGCAGGCCAATATCGACCAAAATTAATATCTCTGTATTTTTAGGCTGAATGGCTTTGCACAATATATATCTCTGTATTTTCTACAAAGTGAGCCTAATGTTCAGTTGTAAGTCAAAGCCACATGTGAGATGGTAAATGAAGCTTGCATTGCACTTTGTTTCGGGGCAGAATACTTTTCGTGTTGCAGCAACACAAATTTTAACAGACTATTCGTACTGCAGTTTATGGTGCTGTTGTAAATGATGGAAGAGATCTGAAATGCATCCACTTTTGGATGCAAACTGTTTATGGCATTCTCTACTGATGACATGCAGGGCTTGACGTTAAGCATTGTGATGTGCTTATCCTGCAGACAAGTATATTGGTCATTCACTAGAAGTAGTAAGTTACTTCTCCAGAGAAAAAAAGGACATGCATTGGTTTCATGCTGAAACAGTTTCTGGTGTATGTTTTCTAAAATTACGACATGGCCAACTTAAATATTATACCTATGTGTGGCACGGTGGAGGGCGGGACCGGCGCGTGATTGCGCACGCCCGGTCCCGTATCAGGCTAAATTGAGCCGTCAAGAGGGTTAAAGGCCACTCGCAGACGGTGATCGAGAGAGAGAGCTTAATCAGCAGACATGTATGCTGTCCTATGTGTTTGTTTTAAGTTCTTTATTAAATTATTATTTATGTTGACAAGCCGGTTTCTCGCCTCTTCCTTGCCCGTAACGTGAACTGTTTTACATTGGTGCCGAAACCCGGGAAGGAAGAGGGATGCGCCGTAGCGGAGTTCTCGCCACTTCTCAATTGAGCAGCCGCGGCCATCTGCCGGGGGACGGAGGAGCCCAGCCACCTGGATGCGGAGGAACGGCCACCGACCGCGAGGGGAGGAGGGGCTCCTGGCCGACCGCCTGGAGTGGTTAGGGCCGCTGCCAGGGGCGGGGGAGTCACCTACTAGCCGCTGGAACGCGGCGGGGTTGGAGTCTGCTGACCGCGTGCGGGGAGGGGCTCGCCGCCGACCGCCTGGAGCGGGAGAACCGCTGCCAGGGGCGGGGGGAGGCCCCTTCGACACCCCGGGAACGCGGCGGGGCGTTCCGTCCGCCAGGGGCTGAGGACTGCCTCCGATCTGCCCGGAGAGGCGCGGCTGTTGTCCTGAAGAGGGTGGAGAAGTGGCTGAGGAACGAGCTACGGCGTATCAGAGAACCGGCGAGTACGTTTTTTTTTCTTTCTTTCCTTTAATCTCTCTCTCCTCTCTCTCTCGATACCGCTCTGCGTTGGCCTTTTCCCTCTTTTTTAAATTATGGTGTTTGTGGGAGGGGAGGTACTGCCCAGTGCAGGAACCCCCCCCCCCCATCCCATTTGTAATTGTTGTTTCCCTCCCCTTGCCCCCTCCCTCGTCCAGGCTGATGGGGATGACCCGCCGGCAGACCAGATGTACGTCAGGCCGGGGGTCCCCAGCCTGAGAGAACGGGGGAGGAATGTGGCACGGTGGAGGGCGGGACCGGCGCGTGATTGCGCACGCCCGGTCCCGTATCAGGCTAAATTGAGCCGTCAAGAGGGTTAAAGGCCACTCGCAGACGGTGATCGAGAGAGAGAGCTTAATCAGCAGACATGTCTGCTGTCCTATGTGTTTGTTTTAAGTTCTTTATTAAATTATTATTTATGTTGACAAGCCGGTTTCTCGCCTCTTCTGTTTTACACTATGTAATCAGCTAGATTACCTGGGACAGAAATGTAAAATGCTCTGGGTAGAGGAGGTTATTTTATGTTACATGTACATGTACGTCAAATAAAGGAAAGCCTCCATCACAATCAATTACATCAGGGGTGCGCCAAGTGATGGCCATGGTCTTTGGTTCTTTAATGGATAATCTGAGTGTGTCAGTCTCATCTGCGATGGTGGAAATGCACAAATAGCCCAACATGGTTTGATGACAGCACATAAAATCTAATTTGTGGTGACAGTAAGTTACAGTAATACCTTGAGTATAGTTAGCAGCAATGAGTGGACTCGGCAGTCTGTACAAGCAATAACCTTGATACACAAGAATAACACACAATAATAATCTATTTCTTGAGTCATGTGAGGATGCGGGTGGAATGTGTGTTTATCCATCGTTTGACTCTGACTCGGTTCCTCGAAGCTTGGGTGATGACGGGGGGCTGTTTCTTTGCTCTGTCAGTGGGCAGTACAGAGGCTGATTCTCGGCGGGTTGGTGGAGATATCAGCGAAGTCAACTTGGAAATCTGCAGGCAAAAGGGTGAGGCACGAATTGCTCAGTGGTCTCCTTTGGACCTGTTAGCATGCTCGGTGGAACAAAGGAGAATCTCGGCTCATCCAGCGAGATTGTATGGCCAAAGTTCAGGTACATACGTTTCTTCCTTGGGGAGTGAGACTACACCTGGGAGAATCAGGGATGCAACAAGGCGTGGTGAATAGTCTCTGGAAGCACGGTTTAGGAGTAATCTCCAGAGATTTATATTCTCTATGACATCATGGTTGAGGGACACATTCTGTCATGCGTTTCATCCAATAGGAGTTGAGAGTTTGATCCTTCAGAATTTCACACCTATGTGTAAAGTGAGCCATGGGATGGGATCTGTGGTTTCTTTGGACTTCCTTTGTTTGATTTTGGCACCTTTTGTATTATCAGGCTTTGAGTGTTCCTATAGGCCTTAGTCAGGCTTCATGACTGTGTGCAGGTCTGCCTTTTGTCTCCTATCTGAGCACATGAGGCCCAACAAACCGGTACGTGGATGTAACAGCTAAATCTCTGAATAGTACACAATCTTTGACCAATGAGGGGACAGTTTGCTCACATGTGACATTAATTAACACAATCTGAAATGTTGACTTGTGAAAGCAAACCTAACCAAGAAGAACAATTTAGTCCCTTTTTCTGAACAATTTGAACGAACGCCATGTCTTCGCAATCTTGTTTTTGCTTCTGTAGGAGACATTTATGTTTATTGTTGGCATGATATTTTATTTTGTTTGGATATATTTATATTAGTATTTTGGACACTGGGTGGCAGTGATTAGATGCACATGGTTGTATATAGAGGGCATAGGTGACAGGAAGTGGGAGGCACAGGTAGGGGGAGCACACACAGTTCTCACCAGACCACAGACCAGTATACACACAACTGGAAACAAAGAAAGAGAATCTAACCGGTATGTTCATCCATTTCTACTATTCTCAACTGCAATTAAACCATAAACCTCAACTGCAATAATGACTGGAAAATCTTGTGTGTCTGCGTAAAACTTCACTCCTACTTTTGTATGATGGCAACGGATACGGACATTGGAAATTTAAAGCTAGAGGTAAAGCAAGGATCAACTGCCATTACAGCTTCTATTCAACAGTACATTAATATGACTCAAATCAAATAAACAAATATGGATTTATTTTAAAACGTGTTAACATTGAATGCATATAAAATGGTAACATACATTAGCTTGTTAAAAGTTGATTGTTTCCTATTGTCTATTTATACATTACTAAGCATGTTAAAATTGACAAAGCATTTTGCACACATTAAATCTGCTAATTTCTTCTGAATTTATACTAATCACAAAATACATTTAGCTTTTAAACCTAAGATCACATGTTAAAAAAAAATATTGAAGCTCTGCAACAAACAAAAACAGAGCAGGCATATATCATTAAATATTAACTATCTATTTTGCACGTGGGTATTCTAACATCTGTAACATTATAACATACAGATATAAACAATGACAATGACAACAAAGACCACATGAGTGCTAAAAACACATACAATAACAGTTCATTGTGTCACTGAGATCATAAACAATCATGATGTCACTAATATCAAATCCGGCTTATGAATGTTACAACATCAAGTTCATATTGTATCTAATCCAGTATGGCATTGCGCTATAGGCTGCAGTGTGGACCTCTTGGAGTTTGTCTGTCCTCTGACCATTTGACAAATTTGGAACAGAACAGACTTTGATTTTTTAGTATTTTTATATTTCAGTTTATATTTTTATTATAATTTATTTTTATTAAAAATAAAAAGTTTGTGCAGTACATTTTCATTACAATAAACTTTGACTTTCAGTTTAAAAACTGTTTTCACTTGCACAATAAATTGCCATGGCTGTATTTAAGATAACTTATCCCTTTACAATTTTAAATCAGCAGTGTCTTGACATTATTCTAAAGAATTTTGAAGCAATTCATGTAAACACAAGTCTGATAAAATTGCCTTACTTCCTGGTGCCAGTTGGTGGCACTATGACTGTGACCCATAATAGCAGCATAAATGTGATCAGCCCCCATTACCAAACATATAGCTGCATTTATAAAAATCATAAAATGCACACACAAGTTATAGAGAACTTCCAGTTTCACATTTGTGCCCATAATTTATTGTCACCATGGCAACAATGTTCAATATATCCCAAATCCATTTGCAATTTAGCATCTTCAATATCTTGGCATAATATTACCTAAGTTTGGTGCCAGTTACATGAATCCCTTGGGAGGAGTATTCAAAAGTTCAGGGCCTGCATTTTTCAAAAATGCATATTAAATCCAAAATAGCCAACTTTCTGTTGGGTGGAGCTAATGAATGTACTATTGAAAGTTGTGCGGCTTGATGAGAACAATAATTGTAGCAAGTTTGGTGACCGTAGAAGAAACTGACCTCACCACTTTTGTTAAAAGGTGGTGCTACAGAGCTCCCCAGCCACGCCCATGTATTAACTTTTGCCCAAGCCTAATGGCCAACAACTCTGATGTGTGTGAAATATATAGTGAAAATTAAAGCATGCTAAGTACCTCAAAAGAATGTGAATATGCATAAAAATAAATAATGAAATTCAATGCATATTTAAGATATCAAGAATCCCTAAAGAATTTTAAATCTGCACTGTCTTGACATTATTCTTAAAATATTTGAAACAATTCAGGTAAACATAAGAGGGAAATTTCTGTAAAAAGTGCCACACTTCCTTCTGCCAGTTGGTGGCGCAACAAATGTGACTCACAATAGCCACAACAATGTGATCAGCCAACAAGGCCAAACATTTTGCTCAATTTTTATGTAAATCATATGATGCATGCAGAAGATATGAGACACTTCATTTTTCCCATTTTTTCATCCACAATTTCAGTGCTTGGGCCCTAATAATAAAAATCATTAGAAGAATGTTGCTGACAGGATGTGGAAATTGGCATGACTTCAGACTTCACTGGTCTGGTACCAGACATGATTCTGGAGTGAGTGTGGTGCACAGGGATTCTTTTCTTGCTTGAACTCTTGAAAAATGTGACAGGAGCATTATAGATCACAAAGATGAATAGGGTAAATGCACAGGAACACATTCTTTGTCAAGCACACATGCAGAGAGAGGTTGGGTGCTGCCGCAAGCTCCTGCTGTACATGCTGTATGTATGCTTCATATTCCTGTTAATTTATGCTTGGCCTCTGTTGACCTTTAATACCCAATTACAAACACAACATCATTGATCGATTTTCACTCTCTCTTATTAATGTGTCTCTCTCTTTTTAACACACTATGGCTGTGTTGTGACTGCTGCATTAATAATCAACCATATTTTCTCTACTGAATAAAACAAACCAGATCAGTATGAATTTACATGTTGGTTAATTATGCTAGTTTTCAATGGTTTTGTGTATGTCCAGCATGGACGTCTAGCTAGTTAGTGGTAGGCAGAAGCACATTACCCACAAAAATGGCAAGCACTTTCACACTGGATTTTTAATAAAATTGAATGTTCATTTTATTATATATATATATATACAGTCACCTAAAGGATTATTAGGAACACCATACTAATACTGTGTTTGACCCCCTTTCGCCTTCAGAACTGCCTTAATTCTATGTGGCATTGATTCAACAAGGTGCTGAAAGCATTCTTTAGAAATGTTGGCCCATATTGATAGGATAGCATCTTGCAGTTGATGGAGATTTGTGGGATGCACATCCAGGGCACGAAGCTCCCGTTCCACCACATCCCAAAGATGCTCTATTGGGTTGAGATCTGGTGACTGTGGGGGCCATTTTAGTACAGTGAACTCATTGTCATGTTCAAGAAACCAATTTGAAATGATTTGAGCTTTGTGACATGGTGCATTATCCTGCTGGAAGTAGCCATCAGAGGATGGGTACATGGTGGCCATAAAGGGATGGACATGGTCAGAAACAATGCTCAGGTAGGCCGTGGCATTTAAACGATGCCCAATTGGCACTAAGGGGCCTAACGTGTGCCAAGAAAACATCCCCCACACCATTACACCACCACCACCAGCCTGCACAGTGGTAACAAGGCATGATGGATCCATGTTCTCATTCTGTTTACGCCATATTCTGACTCTACTATCTGAATGTCTCAACAGAAATCGAGACTCATCAGACCAGGCAACATTTTTCCAGTCTTCAACTGTCCAATTTTGGTGAGCTCTTGCAAATTGTAGCCTCTTTTTCCTATTTGTAGTGGAGATGAGTGGTACCCGGTGGGGTCTTCTGCTGTTGTAGCCCATCCGCCTCAAGGTTGTGCGTGTTGTGGCTTCACAAATGCTTTGCTGCATACCTCGGTTGTAACGAGTGGTTATTTCAGTCAAAGTTGCTCTTCTATCAGCTTGAATCAGTCGGCCCATTCTCCTCTAACCTCTAGCATCAACAAGGCATTTTCGCCCACAGGACTGCCGCATACTGGATGTTTTTCCCTTTTCACACCATTCTTTGTAAACCCTAGAAATGGTTGTGCGTGAAAATCCCAGTAACTGAGCAGACTGTGAAATACTCAGACCGGCCCGTCTGGCACCAACAACCATGCCGCGCTCAAAATTGCTTAAATCACCTTTCTTTCCCATTCTGACATTCAGTTTGGAGTTCAGGAGATTGTCTAGACCAGGACCACACCCCTAAATGCATTGAAGCAACTGCCATGTGACTGGTTGATTAGATAATTGCATTAATGAGAAATTGAACAGGTGTTCCTAATAATCCTTTAGGTGAGTGTGTGTGTATATATATATATATATATATATACACTGTATATATATTAGGGCTGTCAATCAATTCAAATTTGTAATCAAATTAATTACATGGTGTCCTGATTAATTAATCGCGATTAATCGCATATACAAATATATGCTGAGAAAGCACCTCATATAACAATAACTCAATATATAATGATTATACATATTTATGTCAATATATAATTATACATAGTTATCTTTAAATATGTAAAAATGTGTGTGTGTGTGTGTATATATGTATATATATAAAATAAAAAAATTCAGATAATTAAAATGCATTACATTCTTGTAGCAGAAGAGTTAATCATTGATAAGTCAATTCAAAAAGCGTCTTTACAATACAATGTATTGTTTACTACCATATTATTGATAATAAGTCAATCATTCGCATACAGTTCACAGCAATCCATTACTCAAGTGAATTTGTCAATCAGTTGGAGATTTATTATGAGGGCTTGTTTAAGAGCCCATCAATCTACACCTGCGTCAGATATGCTTGTGTAGCGTCTCGGGTGCGTTGGATCATAAACATAAAATGTTTAGGTCTGTTTCATGTTAAATATAGTTTAATACTTAATCTTTAAACACATCTTGAGATCTCTTAGTTCACATTTGCGCTCCTTCAAGTGTACTGAATGCAAGAATGTAACGTATGTTTGCATTGTTCTTCCTACTGCAGTGTTTTCTTCACTGTATAAACTGCACGTTGCTCATACAGCTGAAATTTCACTTACTGCCCTCTGGAGTAAACAGGTGGTACTACAAGCTTGCATTTCTCAGGAATCTTCCTTATTATGGTGCAATTAATTGCGTACATTTTTTAACGCATTATTTTTTGTCAAATTAATCGCTCTGAATTAATCCATTAAATCGACAGCCCTAATATATATATCATGGAAGTTTTATTGTGTTTTATCGATTTTAAACTGACATCCCTAAACATCACACAAAAATGGTTGGTCACTTACATAGTAGTCAGACTTGCATACTGTATAGCCAAACTTCCTCTGTAAGTGGGCGGTTCTATGCCAGAATAAGATACAAAGTGGACAAGACTGCATGCTGAGAGACAAAAGTTTGGTTTTTGAAAAACTACATACTGTTGACCTACAAAGCCTTATTCTTTTCAGCAGGGTTGGTACTTAGGAATAGCATTCGTGAAGCCTATCTTACAGGGCAGAATCTAAGGGGGTGTTGGCATAAGAGGTACTGTCATGGGCTTTGAAAACGGGTTGACAAAGTGGCCTAAATTGGTTAGTTCGTGATTCAGATTAAATCATTCGACCAGCTGACTGAATAATTTGGAGAAAATTCTCAGTTAAGGATGACAGGTGATAAGATACTCAAGAGAACAAAAATAGCGCTGGATGAAGTTGAATATTTACATCCAAACAACTGAAGAAGAAAGTCTTTATTAAATTTAACCTCAGCATATGCAGATATTAAATAGTACTATGGTTTTCGTTGTATGTTGTACCTTGGAGTACAATGAAACTATAGTATATATGCTCAAAGTATAATATTACCATCTGATTCCACCACCTTGTACCTCTTTTGAGATGTTTTTTTTTATATATAATAAATAAGGATCAAATACAATTACAGCTGATTATTTTAGTGTACTTATAAGTAATATGAATTAATGAACAAATCGACTTTTGTTATGTAGCTTGAACTTGGCTTTCTCTAGTAGCTTACAGCTTGTCAGTTTTGATTTAGCTATCCCTTTCTTTAGAGCAGCTACATTTCTGAATAGCTCACCCAACACTGAATAGATCCTAGAATGGCCTATTTTCTTTGATATGTTAAATGTAAAACATGACTGTTAGTGTGTGCTGTGCAGTGATAGGCTATTTAAAACAGACTTAATTAAATTATTTACAGGACAGTTTTAATTCCTAACAGTCTAGATTCGGGCATGCTATCTTAATAAAGCCGTTGAAGCCTGTTTACTCTATGCTGTTACACTGTGTGTAGAAGCATTGGCCTCTCAGCCTGCGTAATAACAATAAACCCCTTTGTCACTTCTCAGACAAACTTGTAATGAAGCCTTGTCCTTTAGCCAATAAATCTAAATGCCTAATGTGTTAGCCTCAGTGATTAGCATTAAAGAACACAAACCAAGTGCTGGCTTGCTGCTAGTTCGCTCCTGATTAGCTTCAGTAATCACCAGCACACATCAAAGACCTTCGAGGGGCCCTGGCGTTTCCTGTGTTGTATTGGAATTGAAGAAAACTAAAACTTAAAAACTTAAAAACACATTTGTCAATATAAAAATAAAAAAGTAATAACTTAAATGTCAAATGACACATTGTTTATCGTTTTAGATTTTAACACACTTTATGTTATTTATATAACAGCCCTGAGAAATAGAAAGACATTTAACAGCACTAAAACTTAACTTAAACCTTAATTTAGGCTACTGATAAACTAAAACAAGAAACCACTGGGGGAAACAAAATACATAAATAATCCACGTCATAGAGTGACGTAAAGTGAAAACTGAACTAAATTGAATGGAAAAATTGAAAATAAAATAGAAACTCTAACAAATTATATGACCCCACCATAGATGACTGTGAGGCCTCAACAGTGTAAAAAATCCTGGTTACATGTGCAACCTTGGTTCCCTGAGGGGAATGATACGCTGTGTATGATCGCTATGGGACACCATCTGAGTGTCAAGTGGTCTGAAGCCCTTATACAATCACGGTAAATTATTTTCTGAGGGTGCTTAAGCGACGGCCCCTAGGGAGCTACGTCATGGGCTCCATAAAGTCAGATTTTCTGCAAAAAGCATGAGCATAATCCACTGCTAGAGAGTATGGCCAGCTACACAGTGTATCGTTCCCCTCAGGAAACCAAGGTTATGCATGTAACTGAGACGGTCCATTTCAGAGAACTTGAGCTGCATATAATCTCTGTGGAACTAATACATTCACACCATGCAAACTGTTGCTTCCATCTACCTAAGCCCACGTGGCAAGTATATAGCGGTGCAAAAGTGAGCTAAAGAATCTGAATAAAAAGGAATGATGAATTTACTCCTGTTCCAAAAGAGAGAACCTGGGAAGCAGGAATCAATCGTTCCTCCAAATTATAAAATCTAAAAAATGTATGTGGAGAGGACCACCCTGCCTCCAAGGACACACCTCTTGCTCAAAGCCCATGAGGATGCCATGCCCCTCATAGAATGGGCTTGAATACTCAAAGCCGAAGGTAAACTGCGCTCTCCGTAAACACTGTACTGACAGAGCAGTGAACTGTATTTTCACTTAGTGCTTTACATCAAGAAGCAAAAATACGCCAACATATATAGCCTCCTAGTTGATGGAGCTCTAGCATTTAGAATGGCATCAACCATAGTGGGGGATAACCCATCATTCAAAAGAGAGCCCCATTGAGGGGCCGAACCCATAACTTCCACAAGTCTGGCTGGGGGTGCAAAATGCTGCCCCGTGCCTGAAACAACATGCTCGCTCTGACTGGAATCTCCCAAGGTGCCTTTTCCAGGAGAAAAACCTTAGTCGAAATCCATACTTGGGATGGCCAATATGGCGCCACTAACAGAAGCGAATCCGATCCTCCCGAATCCTCTGCAGAACTGCGTACATCAGATTGATATGCCAGCGCATTGTTGCCAGGGTCAAGAGGTAAAACCAGAGGGGACAGAGCGACGTCTCGCTCGAAGCAAACAGGTCAACTTTCACTCTGTCAAATCTTCTCCAGATTTGTTCCATAATCTGAGGATGTAATGTCCTCTCTCCAGGGCATCAGACCCTGTCTGGACAGTTGATCTGCCCCCAAGTTGGAGTGGCCAGGAAAATGTACACCTCAAAGAGACAGTACATTGTCCCATGCCCACAGAAGAATGCAACATGCCAGCCTCAGCATGCAATTGATTTGAATTGAATGACATAACCATGCTCTATTGTTTGAAGTACCCATTTTGAAATGCCCTGCAACTGCTGCCAAGCCACTAGATGGGCATACTGAGGAATTAATGCATGGCTCTTGGTTGTAGCATGACATTTAACCACTAGATGGCATGCTTTGCTTACTTTTGGTGACTGCACAACCAGCGGCACAGTGGTGGGGGGCCTCCGTGCCTCTACTGCTGTTGCTGGTGGCATTGGATTTAATAATGTTTCTGCCTTTATTGTATTCAGGCATAAACAATGAGTGCCCTGAAATCAAGTCAAGTCAAGTGGTTTTTATTGTCGTTCAACCATATACAATTAGTACCCAGCAAAACGAGACAATGTTCCTCCAGGACCATGGTGCTACATAAAACAACATAAGACAAACACAGAACCACATGAGACTACACAGACTAAATAACATTTCTACATATAGTGCACGTGCAAACGTGTGCAAAAAGTATGGGACAGTACAATAAATTACTAAAAGGAACAGGACAATAGGCACAGTAAGAAACAGTGCAGCGCCGACCAGTACACATTTGTAATCCGAGTAGTGCAAAAAGATGACACTTTCTAAAAATGCCAAATGTAAACATAACACACTATGAAATAGTGTTCTATGGACATAGCAGTTATTGAGGTTGCAGCCAGGTATAAGTGACAATGAATTAAAGTTCAACTCTGGACATGTGCAAAAGTTGGATAGTGTACAGTTGTGTGTGCGCGTGTGTGTGTGTGTGTGTGTGTGTGTGTGTCAGTCCAGTCTGAGTATTGAGGAATCTGATGGCTTGGGGGAAGAAGCTGTTACACAGTCTGGCCGTGAGGGCCCGAATGCTTCGAGTTTGTGTGATGGGTGTGTGGGGTCATCCACAATGCTGGTTGCTTTGCAGATGCATTGATTTGTGTAAATGTCTTTGATGGAGGGAACAGAGACCGATGATCTTCTCAGCTGTCCTCACAAGTCCCAAACCAAGCAGTGATGCAGCAGCTCAAGATGCTCTCAGTAGTCCCTCTATAGAATGTAGTGAGGATGGGTGGTGGGAGATATGCTTTTCTCAGCCTTCGAAGAATGTTGAGATGCTTCTGGCATTTCTTGGTAATAGAGCTAGTGTTGAGGGACCAAGTGAGGTTCTCCGCCAGGTGAACACCAAGGAATTTGGTACTCTTGACGATCTCCACAGAGGAGCCGTCAATGTTCAGCAGAGAGTTTTGTCTACATTCAGATACAGTTTGTTGGCTCTATACCAGTCCATTAGCCACTGCACCTCCTCTCCTCCTTGCTGATGAGACCCACCATGGTCATGTCATCGGCGAACTTGATGATGTGGTTCGAGCTGTGCATTGCTGCACAGTCGTGAGTCAGCAGAGTGAACAGCAGTGGACTGAGAACACAGCCCTGGGGGGCCCCAGTGCTCAGTGTGGTGGTGGTGGAAATTATGTTCCTGATCCGGACTGTCTGAGGTCTCCCAGTCAGGAAGTCCAGGATCCAGTTGCATAGGGAGGTGTCCAGACCCAGTAGGTTCAGCTTTCCAATCAGGTGCTGAGGAATGATTGTGTTGAATCTATGAACAGCATTCGAACATATGAGTCGTTTTTATCTAGGTGGGTGAGGGCCAGTTGGAGGGTGGTGGCGATGGCATCTGTTGAATGGTTGAGACGATACACAAACTGCAGTGGGTCTAGTGAGGGGGGCAGTTGGGTCATAATGTGCCTCATGACGAGCCTCTCGAAGCACTTCATGATGATTGGTGTGAGTGGGATGGTAGTCATTGAGGAAGGACACTGAAGACTTCTTTGGCATGGGGACATTGGTGGTGGCCTTGAAGCACGTTGGAATGACGACACTGCTCAGAGAGATGTTGAAGATGTTGGTAAGAACATCTGCCAGCTGGTCTGCACATCTTCTGAGCACTCTGCCAGGAATGTTGTCTGGTCCAGCAGCCTTCCGTGGGTTGACTCTACGTAGAGTTTACCTCACATCAGCCAGGTAAGACAGAGCACCTGGTCGTTGTGTGGAAGGGTGGTCTTCCTCGCCACCATGTCATTCTGTGCCTCAAACCGAGCGTAGAATCATTCAGCGCATCTGGAAGGGAGGCATCTTTGTCACAGGCAACTGATGTTGTCCTGTAGTTGGTGATGCACCGCATGTCGCCGCTGTCCTGGAAGTGACTGTGGATTCTCTGGGCGTGTGCAGGCTTTGACTCTCTGGCAAAGGTTGTGGTGCTGATGGCCCAGGACAGTTTGGCCCTTGCTGTTCTTAGGGCCGCCTTGTCACCTGCTCTGAAGGTTGGTTGGAGCATGTGGTGATGGTCTTGGAGAAAGTGACAACATCAACGTCAGAAATAAATATTTACCTGGAATTTTGAAGGGGGAAGAGTGTGAGAACATTGGGGGGAATGTTTATTTGAGAAAACTGGTTTGCCACAACGGTCCCAGCATTTTTTATGCTTATGCATTTTACACTGCTTGATGAAAATCAATTTCTGTTATGCATGTCCTGAGACCTTTGGTCATGGAGACAGGCTGAATTTGTGATGTTTTTTTTAATGCTCAAGCTGTGGAGGAAAACTGAATCATATTCTGGCTTTCGGGTTTTCGAGGCATGTATAAAATAAATAAATAAATAAATAAATATATATATATATATATATTTATTTTATTTAAAGATAACCATGAATAATTATTTCATAATTATATATTGAATTATTGTTATATGAGGGGCTTTCTCAGGAAATATTTGTATATGCGATGACATGCGATTAATCGTGATTAATTAATCGGGACATCATGTAATTTTTTCGATTTTAAAATGTAATCGATTGACAGCCCTAATATATATATATATATATATATATATATATGAATGTGTGCCTAGCACCATAAAGCAGTTTTTATTCTAAGACTGATATGTAAATACCTCATGAATGTCCATAATTTCAAACATTAATTTCTGTCTTTTTAAATGTTTAGTGATTAGCAAAAAAACACAACATTGAGTGCACATTTAATTATTTGATGTGTTGAAAGGAGTTTGCTTATAAGTTATTTATATACTGTATATATATATTATTCACCAAAATTCAGGACAGCCAGGACAGAATACAGGAGATGCATGGTAAAGCAGGATATTTGCCATGAAATCCCCTGCCATTGGTGGTAAAGTCACACAGCAGCTAATTTGGGCATGTCTTTTCAGCATATATCCCTCTGTGCTTTGGATAAAAAGCTGACTTAGTCAGGTTACAGTGGTAATGTCATTGTCTAGGACAAGATAATTAATTAAAGGCCTGGAATGTGTGTTTGCATGTGTGTGTGTTTTTTAATCTTCATACTATGTACCTGGTGACTAATAACCGCTAAAATTCAACAAGTTTCCTATTGTAGGTATTATTTCCACACAATGAAAGAAGGATATGATGCTTTCCCACATTCTCCTACCCTTAGTAATATCACCTTTCTTCCATCTTCTAACAAGTGAAAAACAAATCATTGGAAACAATCTCTTGGTTGCAATGATCCTTCCACAGCAGTCTGAATACACAATTCAAACACCTCTATGTAACGTAGCCAGCTGGTACGTGCAGTGCAATGTGTGTAAACCTAACTCCCCTGTCCTCAAGTGTCAGACTAGCGACTGACTCTAAGGATTTGTAGCGAATTTGGTTGATGTAAATGTACACGGTACGGATTAAAGTGCGCACGTACCTCCACCAATATATGTAGGACATTTAGTAGTGTACTGTAAATGTACATGGAATGGATTACTGGGCCACCATTCTCCACCATTATATGTAGGAACAGTTTGTGTGAGCTAGGAATTAAATTAAACTGTCCTTATTCTACAATATTATGTAAGGAAAATTATAATAGAATTAGTCGTGTTCAATTAAATTAAATAATAGAATTTAATTTGTTAAATTCTATCCTCGGGGCACCACTCTTTGACAAGAGAAAAATGATAGTAAGTGACTGATCAAGTCTCATAAAATTCTACCCTGAAGATTGAGTATTCTGATTGGTAATCAAAATAATCAAAAAGGGAAGAAGCTGGCTGAATTGTTGCCATATGATTCCAACCATAATCTGGTTACAGTTGGCTTCTATCAACAACAATTTAACAATATTGAAGTAATACGGGAGTTCTTGAAGTGGCAGAGGCTGGCTTCAACACAATATTCAAACATACAACTAGGAGTACTTATTATAATATAACAAGATTTATTATAATCAAACAGAAATGAACACTGCCAATACTAGATGAATATAACACAAAAACATAAAATGGAAATCCTAACTAAATTGTGAGCTATATGCTAATGTATGTGTGTGTGTGTGTGTGTGTGTGTGTGTGTGTGTCTAGATTTGGTAACATAGACACAAAACTCCACATGTGGAACCAGTTTCAAAATGGAGGATTGGTTTCAACATTGAGAACTAGGTTAAAAATGGCGAACTGAATTCAAAATGGAAACTAGTTTCAAAATGGAGGATTCGATCATAAATTGCGGAGCCAACGATTATTTGAATGTGTAGGGAACAAAAGATGGCTGGATCAGATCCAGAACAACAGAGCTTATACAATGTGTGGGTGGTAATGAACAGACACACAATGGAACTGAACGAAACAGGCAGGAGAATTTGAAAAAAACAGCCTGATTCGGACATAAACCACGGTGCTGCTCGCTCTGTGAATTTCAGTGTGTGTGAGAGAGAGAGCGAACAGAGAGGGGTGGAGATTATTTAACAGAGGATACACGCGGGTAACAGTGTGATTGAATCTTTAGTTCAGATCACTCAATAAAATAACATTTCACCCAAAAATGACGATCTCACAAATCAAAACAGCAATCAGCGATCGTAGTTAAACATACAAATGTAAACAAAATATCAAACATTCAGCAATCAAATATATATGATTTCGTTTTATAAGAAAATTCACAGTTTCTAAACTAAATCTGCCCAGATATCAAGCCTTACTTGGGAAATCCTGTGCGATTTCAACAGGGTTGTCCGTTTGAATTGAGAAAGTCAGGAGAAAACGATCTGGATTGGATCCTTTGTCATACGCTCGTCAGCGAAAAGATGCGTCTCTGCGTTATTTCTCGGGTCCGGTGATGGAGAGAAATGCAGGAGGTAGTCAACGTTAATAGAAAACATTTGAGAAGGGAAGCTGGTCAGCTTTTTCCGTTTTCTAAATAAATTCACTGTTGTCTCGCAATGAAAATGAAATTAACTGGTTGTAATAAGTATACAACACAACTGGAACAAAGCTAAGTTAATCTTACTCTACTGAGGCCAAATGGTGAGGTTTGAAAAACGTGGTCTCTCTTTGTCCAGAAGATATATGTGTAGATACAGTCTCTTTAGACCGCAGGCTGGTGCAGCTGTAGTCAGAGAGAGCGAAATCAAATCTGACCGCTGGTTTGTTAAGAAGATGACGTCTTTGAGTGGGGCAAGGCCCTACACTTGAATACAGACAAACTTTATTGCCATTCTAAACATACAACTAATCTAACAAATACAACATGAAACAGGTTGGTGAGTAGTGACAGAATTTGATGTATATGATCAATATAGAGAAAATTTACTTTATGGTGTCTGTTGACAATGCCTTGAGAACCATTTATCCTTCGAGTCTAAATCTATTTGGAATCAGATTAGCCAAAATATATAACTAAAACACCAGCACTTTGAGCAAAAGTCTTGGAGATGTACTTGTGTGTATTTGCATTTCCTTGTGTTGCGTTCTTTGTGTTGCTTGGTGCTTTGGCTCTTTGTCGAAAGTTTATTCCGTCAATGTTTTTGACTGTTATGATTGAGGATAGTTATTGTCTGGATGAAGCAAGGCCTTCTGCAAGGAGGACATGTGACTCCCGTTGGGTGTGTGAACCATAGAGCAGAGAGTGGGAGGCTCTTTTGGGACTTTGTGTGTCCAGAGTTTTCCTTGGACTCTACAAGGCCTGGAGGATCTGGAAGAAGCCAGATAGCCAAAGAGGAGAGACCAAGTGATGGTTCAAATGAGAGAGTTGCAAGAGCGGAGATCAGCAGAAGAGAAGAGAGCAAGAGAAGAGAGTTCGTCCTTGGGTAGGAAAATTTTAACTGAATTTTGCTGCACCCCAAAGGTGTCCTGAGCCAATCAGAAGTGACTTTCCAGAGTCACATGGTTGACTGGTCTGTCCCTTTTCAGAGTTGATTTACGATCCTTTGTGGAGGATTCTTACAAACTCCTGCTCAAAAATAGTGCATGTTTAATCATGAACATTTAAATCTTGACAACAGTACAAGAGACATGACATTCATTGTCATCAACATTCTCTACATAAACAAGCAAGCATTTACATACTAAATATGGCATTCTTTCATGTATATTACACATGTAAGTAACAAAAAATGTAAGTCCCTTATTACAAATCATAACACAAATTTTAAAAGGTACAACAGTCTCTAATCATTAATTTGTCATTTAGAACAGTGATCACAGGTCATAGTCATTTTCAGAATTATCTAGCAAGGCAAGGTATTGTGTACATTGTGGGTTTTAAATACAAGCTGTACATTTTAGAGGGTTAAATCAGTGAAGTACAATGTTCATGGATTCCTTTTTAGCTGCTATGTGCAGGATAATAATCATGATATCTTGTGATCTGATAAGTCTAAGGGTAACAAATTGGTTTATATTGGAGGACAAAACAGAGTGTGTTCTGAATCATTCATGGGAATTCCAGGGAGTGTTTTCTCTGTCTTTTATTGCTTGTGACCCCTGCACCCAGGGGCCTCTTTGCAGAGATGGTCTTAATAGCAGTTTAGGTGCCATGAATGAGTTTTATGACACTCTAATGGCTTGGTGGGGGATCTCTCTAATCTGTGGAATGTGTTATTGTGTTCATTTGATGGCTTTGTTCGTGGATAATCCTACAGGCTGTAGCCTTTAGCCTCCTCATTAGCGTGGCCGTCTCCCATGCCAGAGACAGGTTCGAATCCCACTCGGAGTGGGTCGAGCAGGACCGGTAATAGCGGTGCAGTTTCCTGGATGGGAGTGAGGTTTAGAAGGGTGAGTGTAATGGTAGCCAGCTGGTACATGTTTTGCAGTGTGTGTAAACCTCACTCACCTAGCCTCAAGAGGTGCACTAGTGACTGACGCTAGGGGCTGCAGCCTTTAGCCACCTTGTTGATTATATTAATTCACTTGCACGTATATCCGAGCCACCAATTATTCTGCTCTAAACAGGTGTGCTTTTACATTTCATACGTTGTCAATCACATACATCACCATTTAAATTATTGCCTATTTGCTGCATAGTCCCACCCATTTGAGAACTTGACAATCATCATATAGAGAAGCAGGGCTTCAAGACGGACAATAATTAATTGATTGAAAGCCTTCTGTTCAAGAGACAATAAAATGCAGATCCAATTCAAATAGCTTTCACAAAGCTCCCATTGACTCCCAGAGAAACATAGCCACTGGGTGACCCAGTATTGCATATTTAGAGCCTCTCATCCAATTAACATTAGCTTGATTTAATGTTTGAATCACTGTAAATTAATTTTGAATGTCTGTCAATGGAGAAATATTTTTGCAGCTAGATGGTATAATTTGCTAGTAGGGGCTAACTGGGTCATGGAACCACCTAAACCTTGACCCTTCGGGTAGACCTGGTTTCTATTTGCTGATAATTTGTTGCCATTTCAAGCACCGTGTTGATGTTACAGAACTTGTCATAACTGTATAGATGGCACATGTGAGCAGAAAGCAAAGGCTTTTAGAAGTATTTGAAAGTATGTTGGTATTAATGTTTTATTCAGACCAAGGCAAGGGGGCTGGTGTGTGTGGTGGAATGGCCCATGTAAAAATAGGTTTCCATTAACATTTAACAACATTTGACGATGATAAAATGTGGGGACCGTTCAGGCCTTCAGGAACTGAGAATGACGTACAATATTAATTATTCTCTCCCTGCGCTCCCTCTCCTTCACACGCATTCAGACACACAAAAATTCTTGGAAGCCTTTTGGGCATAGATTACCTCTGCAATTACCTCTCATCTTGGAGCTATGTCATCTTTATCTCTCTCTTTTTGATTTGCTCAATGCACAACCCATATCTCCTATTTACAATGTGATTGGATAAATGCACAAAACATTTTTGCCATGATATGTGATTTCTTAGATATAATCCTTGATCAAAGCACAAGACAAATGTGTCATTAGAGAGTAGCTAGTGTAATGAAGAGAGATTGTCGCTTTATTTATATTAGTGTAGCGCAATCTGTTATGTCAAGGCACATTATTATTGTTTTTCCAAACAGCGGGGTGGGCTCCGTGTTTATTTAGGCACATGATGGCGATGTGATATTATTCGACAGATACAGAAATGACATCAACTGCTAGTGACATGTAATATAAACAGAGTTTCCTCTGCAGTGCTATAATATGATTTCAAATGTTCTGTATTGACTTGATACATTAAAGGAATAGTTCACCCAAAAATGAAAATTCTCTCATCACTTACCCTCATGTATGATTTTCTTTCTTCAGCAGAACACAAATGAAGATTTTTGAATATCTCAGCTCTGTAGGTCCATACAAGGCAAGTGGATGATCTCCAATTTGCATCTTTGAGGGGAAATAGTTCACGCTGCCTCTCGTGTGATGTAAGCACGCTGGAAGGTTCAAACAAAAGCAAAACCAATTAAGCTTGTGAATAGCATTCTCTTGTAAACAAATTGAGCTTCACTTCTGGTTGTATTGAGTCAGTTTTGTGTGAACATGCCAATGCGCTTATGAACTGATTAATGGACGTGCATTGGAGAGTGATCAGAATAAACAATTATAGTTAAAAGGACTTAAATATTGATCTGTTTCTCACCCAAAGCGATCGTATGACTTTAGAAGACATTAATTTAGCCACTGGAGTCTTTTGGATTACTTTTACTATTACTGTCTGTGCTTTTGGAGCTGTTATGTGCTGGTCACCATACACTTGCATTGGACTTGCAGAGCTGATATATTCTTCTAAAAATCTTCATTTAAGTTCTGCTAAAGAAAGAAAGTCATACACATCTGGGATGGTATGAGGGTGAGTAAATGATGAGAAAATGTACAATTTTGGGTGAACTTGCCATTTAAAGATGCCTGGAGGCATGTTTGTTTTGACAGTGGCCTTGTGTTTTACAGAATCACTGCTTGATGTAGTATCACCAAATAAGCTTGTGTTTACCAGAATTATTATAAGCTGTAGCTAAAAGGGGTCACTGTCTCCATAACAACAAGCCACAGTTCATTTAACAAAAAAGCTACCTGTATCTTAATATCTCCATCAAGTCACCAACATCTCTGGCAAATTCCTGATGTTCGCCTTTTCAGCGGAAACCGACAACCTCACCTTGTACTGCACCGTGACACAGACATTAACACCAACTGAGACGCAGGATCAACACTACCCTCTCCATTAGTGAAATTAATTAAAAACAGACACACTTTTAATTAATGCTATGCGTTGACATTACACAAGCTAGTGGGTCAGCTTTAGCTTTAATCCTCATTGGTGACTAATGACATTTAGCCAGGGGCTATGTAGCATGTGTAAAAGGGCAGGATGGCCATTGGGTGTTTAGCTAGCAGGTAGAACCTGGACTTCAAAGTTAAATGTTAAAGGTGATAAGAACTTGTCAGAAGAGAAAAAGTCTGGACAGGAAATCTGAAAATTGCTAACCATGATAAATCCAAATAATCTTTGAGTTTAATTATTTAGAAAGTGATGCACAATCTTGAATGAGACCCACATTGGATATTTGCTTGTCCCTGTTCTTGGGGCACAAGGGAACATTACTGCTTTATTCAGATGAAATATGTCCTGAGAACACTTTAAAGTAATTTAGACTGTGACTGAGAGGCCCCCCTAAAGGGTTCTTAACTTGTATCTGGTCTTGTAAAGGAAATTTTCTTGCTGTTTTACATTTGTTGAGAAATGCCTCGTTTCAGGTTGTGAATAAAATATATATTCACGTGTTTATTAAAGCACATTCATAGAACATTGAGCAGCTGGCAGTGTTAATCTCATCTGTTTCACCCTGTCTCCTTGTTTATATCAGCGTGTTACGCTGAATTCATTTAGATATTCTCTTCCTGTCAATGTCTATGGGGTAGAATAGGGTGGCGGACACCGCAAGCCTCCCTGGAAGTTGTGGGGCCCCTGGGCTTCCATCCGTGTATGCCCATGCATTAGTGCGCCCCTGTCATATGGATTACTTTTATGCTGCATTTATGGCCACGTTCACACAGCAGAATATGGTTGTCAGTTCTGTTTTGAGTGCTTAATACGATTATGTTCAAACATAGTTTGATTATTTATGAGAGTGACTACTGCATTTTATAAGCAAACTGACACCCGCAAATTTTCAGGACTCACAACTGCATTGTCGGCAAACCTGTTCTGTGTGAAAGGAACCATATTGGACAACTAGTTGTTGGTCATATCTTATAATGTGAAAGCCATGATTCGCTGTACACGAGTGTGTCTTGTGTTTCATGTGGGGTTTCATTAACTCATGGAGGTGGAGAAATGAGCTGCGTGTCATCCGAATATCCAGCCACTGTAATCCTCCAGAGCTGCTCGCAGGTGCGAGCTGCGCGACACAAATGCTGAGCTCTGGACTCAGTTAAAAAGCATTTAAAGCCGCTGTCAGTTATGACCTGATGGATGAACTTGCGCCTCAATTTTACCCGTTTATTTAATAATGTGGTATCGGTTGTGATAAGACATACCGTTGTTATGGACGTTGCCATCATATTTACTTTAGTCACTATGGTTACATAGAAATATTCTTCTAAAAATCTTTGTGTTTAGCAGAAGAAAGAAAGTCATTCTTTTAAGCTGCTTTATGATAGACTAGATTATCATGTATAAATCATGTTAATATCATGTTAATATCATGTCACCTCATTTCAAATGATTATGGTTAGGATTTCACCACCTCATGTGAAATATAATTTTGCTTCAGCAATTTCGCTTTAGCTTTACACATGTTTTCATGATAATTTTTATTCACCGTATGCATCAACTATTGAGTTTCCTGAATGCCCTTTCAGGCATACTGTACCTTCAAACTTGAAATGGGCAGCAATATTCTTTAATGAAAGCAATCATTTCCACCTCACAGGTGGTTTCACAAAAACTGTCATTAGCTAGTTCAGGAGGTGCACAGATGTGTCTCCTGGTGATATTTGTGAGCTCCTGAAGTACTCATTATCTTACCTGTCTCTGAGGTGATTTAAGTTTGACAGCCACACTGAAGACCAACAGTATCTCAAAATGATTTCTCAGAATTTTTCAGAAAGGTTCTAAATTATCTGTCTTAGCATGTCATTTCCAGACACTTGACTATTGATGTCTATTTCTTTTTTGATGGGGGCATGATTAGAGGCAACTCTCTTTACATTATTTGCATCTTACTGGTAGGAACATCTGTATCATATAAATACCTCCTTCAAGGGACTATTGTCTTACAGTTACTTTTCCAGAAAAGTCACAGGGCTCTATTTTCTTGACACAGTAGAGACAGCACTAAGCGCAATACCATGCACCATGCACTGCATCTTATCTAATTTTGTGAGGGTTCTATCTCCAAGCACAATTTTCGTTTACATCACCAAAAACTAATGAATGGGCTGTCTTCGTTTATATCGACATTGCTTGGTGGGGAATTTAATATACTGTTTAAAAGGACATAGATTGTTGGACACATACCAAAACTTCATGGCTACGCCTATTGACTCTATGCAGATGATCACTGTGCATAAGACGTAGCGGTCATAATGTAGGGCCCACAATGTTTTCAGTATGTTTATGAAATAGGGGCTGAGGCCTAATAGTTACCTCCTAAAATGTTGATCCATGGTGCTCACATGGGAAGTACAAGTTTGAATCTGGCCTGTGTTATGTCCTGATTCTCTATTTCCCATTTTTTTGTTATGATATTAGAAATCCCCTGATCAATTACCTTGTTGTAGGATTTTAATGAAACCCTAGGAATAAATCACAAATGTTCCCTAACCGCTGTACTGCATGTGTTCGATATTTCACATATTTTTCCATATGACCCATAGTTGTATTGCTTTCTAATCCCCACCTTATGTTTCCAGTATATAACACAACTATACTAACACTTCCATTATAGAGAAGTGCCCCAGATATCCAGATCTCTCCATTGATGAATCAACAACACTGGAAAAAAAAGTATTTTTGTCTTGTTTTCCTGTAAAACTAACTAAACATTCTTAAACCGTGATGCATTTACTTTTATTTTATTAGTTAAAACAAAACATACTGTAAGTAAACTTTAGACTTAAACAAGAAAAAAGAAAAAAGAAAATCTGCCACTGGGGTAAGAAAAATAAACTTGTTTTCCCTTTAAATTAAGTTTATTTTGCTTACCCCATTGGCAATTTTCTTTTAAGCATTTATCTGACTAGATTCTGTTCGATTTCTCTCAAAACAAGACTTAAAATATTAAGTAAGTTTGCTTGTAAAGTAAATAAATCACATTTTAAGAATGTTTCGATAATTTTATTGGAAAACAGGACAAAAATACTTTTCTTGAATTAATTTTTTTGCTGTGAAATCAGTGGTGCATGGTTGCCTCATGAATCATTTCCTCTATGAAAACATTCCTCTACATTTTTTATATAGACTACCAATTTACAGCATCCTAATATCAACAGCGAGGTAACAAAATGAAGATCAATTGGGAAAGATTAGCAGTTTTAAAGAGGAGAGGTTTGATCATTAATACAGTGACAAATTGTCCATGCGGTGCGCTCACGCTGAGATCAAAGCGAAGATCTAGCCGAGAGCATGAGAAATACTCTGGGGAATGTGATGCATTATTTTATGTTGCTGTTAAGCCACGTAGCGGCTTGAATCTTTAGAAATCTTGCTTACAGTTAATTAGAGTGTGGGCCTGTAAGATGACTATATTGTTTCTTCATTAATATTAATTTGTTCATACATTGCAATCAAATATATTTTGGTTTATAAGGTGTATGTTTGTGTGATGATTATTTATAAATGAGTGGTGCTATAAGTGATTGTTTTGGAATAGCTTGACATTTATAATTTCACTTCTACCTGACAGATATCACTGAAATGGGTACACTGAGAAAACACACATGCCTAGACCAAACAACAATACAGGGTCAAGAGGAAGGTCCACGGTTTTTAGCCAATCAGTATACATTGCCAAATAGTTTAGATAATGTCTTGGTTATGAACGTAACCTTGGTTTCCTGAGAAGGAACAGGACATTAACTGTAAGTTAACAATCAGCGAGTGAAAGGACGTAAAAAATTACTTTCAATAGCCAGAAAATAGCCAAAACAAGGTCTTAGTACAACCTTAGATAACCCTGGTGCAAATTCCATACACAAGGGATTGATCGACAGGGCATTCAAGTCACCAACCCTCTTAAATGATGCCAATGCTAATAACAGGACCGTTATAAGTGTCAGAAAGTGACTAACGCCATAGATGTCTTCCAATGACTTCCAATAGAAACTCCATTCACCATCATATGCTCAGTCGCTATAGCAGCCATGTAAACTTTAAGCATTTCTGGGGTAACCCCAGCCCCAAAACGTTCTTGCAAAAAATCCAGCACTGAACCAACTGTGCACCAAGAGGTGAAAATATGCCATTTAAACGTATATAACCTTCTCATTGATGGAGCTCTAGCATTTAAGATGGTATCAACTACAGCGGAGGATAAACCATCATTCAAAATAGGATCCCATTGAGGGGTCAAGCCCACAATATCCTTAACTCGTGCCGGGGGTGCCAAATGCTGTGCCATGCCTGAGATGACTTGTCCATTCTGACTGGAATATCCCAAGGTATTCTCTGCAGGAGAGAAACCAGATTTGAAAACCACACTTGAGGTGACCAATATGACACCACTAACAGAAGCCGAACATGATCCTCCCAAACCCTCTGCAGAACTGCGTGCAGTAGGATGATGGTGGAAATGTGTAAAGATGTGCTGTCGACGACTGATGCACTAGCACATCAATGCCAGCTTGAGCATGGCAGGAGCGCGCACCTCTCCTTGACATATTATGTAAGCCATCACAGTCATTTTGTTCGACCAGATGAGAACATGACTGCCCCGAATTTCCGGATGAACCTCATTACCAACAGCATCACTAGCATTTCCAGTTTATGTGCCAGTCCAGCTGCTGTCCCGTGCATACCTCCTGAGCAGGACGTTTTTTATTCACAGCGCCCGAACCTACAGAGGAGACATCTGTCATTATCACCTTGCGGTGACTCACCTGTCCCAATGGAATTCCCATCCTCAGAAAGCAGATCTTTTTCCATGGTAACATATCTTGGTAGCATCCACGTGTCCCTTTGATGGGACAAAATGCATGCCTCAGTGATTGAAGTCCCTTTATGGAGTTCATCCAACACTGAAAAGGTCTCACTGCAACATGCCAAAGAAATGACAGTGATCATAATCCCCAATAGCCTGTGAAACTTTCTTATACGGAGAATGTATCCCACTTTGAACATTGCTAGGAATGACAGAAAACGAGCCGGAAACAGGCGCACCTGCATTGTTCACGAGTCTAGCTCCATCCCTAGATACAGAATCTGTTTCCTCAGCAACAAGATGCTCTTGTCTCGGTTAACTCGCATCCCTAAACTGCTTAAGTGTTGAGAACAACCTCGCGATGTTGGGCAGTCAAATACTCTGAGTGAGCTAACACCAACCAATCAATGAGATAATTCAAAATGTGGATGCCCTGAAGTATCATGGGTGTCAGTGCTACATCCATTACTTTTTTGAACATATGAGGTGCTAACACAAGTCCGTAAAGAAGGACGCAAACTTGGTATGCTTTGCCCCCCCAAAAGTGAACCAGGGAAAACACTTATGTCTTGGTGTAATATTGAATGTGGAAATAAGCATCCTTCTAATCTATTGTCACAAACCTGTACCCCGGCTGCAAAAAAAAAAAAAAAAAGAATTCTCACTTGTCCGGAGAGTTCAATTTCCATTTCGGAGCTCCACCTTGTAACTGCTGCCAAGCCATTACACGGACAGACAGAGGAATTAAGGAAGGGGAATGGCCTCTGTGGCTGAAAATACTGGCAGAGACTGGGTAACAGCCTCCATGACCGTGAGCACTGGCAGAGAATGAAGAATGGCCCCTGTGGACGTGAGCACTGGGAGAGGGTCTGGAGGCCATGGTGTCATGAGTTCAGGGAGTGGAGCCACAGGAGGCAGAGTTGACAGAGACAGAGCCACAAGACTCTTAGGGAATGGGCTCTGTCTCTGTCAAGCCACAGGACTTTCATGGAATGGAGTCACAGGGGGTGGAGCCGGAGGAGGCGGAGCCACAGGAGGCTTAGAAGGATGAGCGTGAGTAGCCGCTGAAGGAGAAGTTAGTGGAGCTGCAGCAGGCTCAGGGAATTGAGTCTAAGGATGTAGAGACGCAGGGGGTGGAGCTAGAAGCAGAGGGACCTCCGTTGAGGGGGTCTCCGGGATCACCGGTGCTGAGAGCAGAAGGTCAGCCCTTAAGATTTCAATGATAAAATCCTGAAGAGACAGACGATCACAGTCCAAAGGGACCAAATTCCTCACAGAGCCATGAAGTCCAAACCAGAACGTAGCTCTGAGGGATCTCTCATTTTAGTTCAATTGTGCAGCCAGATTCCCGAATTTGAGGCAGTAGTTTGCCGCAGGAGTGGACCCTTGGGAAAGCCTCTCAATAAGTTCTGCTGGATCCATTTTGCAGGGCCAGTTCTTCTATCAGGGTTTGTGTAGGTTTGTGATGAGGCAAGAGAGGATCCAAATGCAGCTCTTTTAATGATCAACAAACAGAAGGCAATAACTCAATTCAGAGTGTAACCATGGAATACACATGGGATAACAAGGAGACGAGGAACACCTGGGATACAGATAGGGCAAAGAACAGGAAAACAGACATAAAAGGAAGATAAAAAAAAAAAACTTCAAACTAAGAGTATTTTCAAAAGAAGATTAATTTGGAAAAACATAAGAATGATGTGACGTGACACAAATGATATGGAAATATAACAAACAAAATATTCACATATAAAGACTTTTTATATTGTCTATTGCATTTTTACAAAAAAAAATGCTTTTTATTATTTTCAATTTGGGGGCATTTCTCAGCAAATATTCACATATGCTACTGGAGATTCATTTGATAAATTAATCAGCTAAGCATGTAATTCATTTGATTGGAATTTTAAATTGATTGACAGACTGAATCATAACTTTGAAGCTTGTTAGATAAGATACAAGCAAAAGTGGTGCAATCATGTATGAATACAAAAGACATGTTTAACATTATTACTATTTTATTTGTCCTCAGGTAGCTTTAACATTTATTTTATTCTGCTCTATGAGCAGGTTGGCTAGTTGCACCCAGACTGCTAACAAACCTCGGGGTTGGACAGACTTACTAATCAATAACCTATTACCAGTCAGACACAAAACCTTTCTCTCTGGTTACTTTCATTCTGGTTGGGGTGAGTTTTTTAGTGTGTGGGGGTGTACACAACAAAGTTTCAGCCCTTAAAGGTGGGAATTATTTACACAGATTTTTCAATTGTTTACTCAAAAATTGTTGACTTAAATTGATGTATGGAAGCAAGTAAACACAGGAAAGCAGCAAATAAATCTTCTAAAATATCTGTTTTACCATACAATAGTGTTGAATCAATCTTTTACAATGTTCCAATTACACAAAAATATCCAACTTTTTGAATGTTTTTGCTAAGAGTGTCTTTTGGAAGAATCCAAGGGAAGGACCTTACACACTGGCACTAATCACAAGGCTGGTTTTAATGCTTAGTTCGATTTCTTCCTCTGGATGGCAACCAATCATATTCCCCTCTGCCCAAGGCCACTGTGAGATTGGATGGTATCCAGACATCAGTGCAGGTTCCTTATCAGCAGGGATCAGTGCTACTTTAAAGTAGCATATGTGTGTGTGAACATTATGATATGTTAGTACAATCCCATTCCTCACAGAAACATTTGGCCTGTTTATGCATTTATGTGAGTGAGGGATCATACAGAATATATGCAAACTAGGTCCCCAGTCAGTATATCCCCATAATTTAGATTGTATTCATAATTAAGCAAGAAAATGTTTCACAATAGTTCTAACACTATGATCGACACCTGAGGTGCCTAAAAACTTTTCTTGAAACTGACATTCAGTAAAAAAAATTAATTGGTTAATGGGTAGTTACCTTAAAATATACGGTAACATTTTAAAATATATTTAAAAAATACATGTAGTTTTAAGGTAAAAGTTTGTAAATATATATAATTTTTTTATGTAAAAATTATGATTTTCCATATAATTAACAGTAAAAATTTATATTATGTTTAACATGAAATTACAAGTGGAAAAAAATTATCGGGCATTGTCAGAAATCCCTGCGTGACCCAGTTCATTTCATTATATTTCTTCTTATTTTTAATATCAGTTATGTACATTGGGCTGTTCTGTGGTATATATGATGTAGTTTAGTTAATGATTATTACATTACATAAACAATGGTAATGCACCATAAAATACACAGGCATCAAAATTACATCCTGTAAAGCCTGAAACGTTGTTACCGTATTTTTTACTGTGAATTTCTGACAATCACAGCTGCCAGTTTTTTTACCATAAATAAATATAACAATAAGGATTTGTTTTTACAGTGTAGGTTTTATATTTTTTGAAGAAAAGACTACAAAAATTGCTGTTAGAAATGATGATATAAAAATATACTCGGTAAGGTTATGCTCAAATGAACATGTCACCCTTTCTTTCGAGAACATGCATTGTTTAGTGCTAAAAAAACAAGGCAAGTTATCTTTTGAACATTTCAAACATTTTGTGTCACTCTAAACAAGCTTCTCTCAAGATTTGCACAGGATTTTTTTTTTCTTTTAAACCAAATACTTTTCACCAAAACCTATCGTATGCTTTCCTAAGACTTGGAATATGACATCACTAATGACGTGGACTACTTTTATGAAACTTTGGAGATTTTTTTATATTTCTTTTTGAAGCTTTAAAGCAGGGATGGGGAACATGTGGCCTCAGGATCATATAAGTCCTGCGAGACAATTTTACCTGGCCCCTGTGGCCATTTGAGAAAAAAAAAAATTGATTCCATTAACTGTAAAAAAAAAATAAAAAATCTAGAAAATTATTTAAAATAATTATGCTAAATATTGCATAATAGAGATTTATTTTTTTATTTATTTATTTAGCTATGAACAGTATTAATAGTATAAATATTTATGGATAATTTCATAAATACTCAAATGGCTCTTAACACGAGAACGGTTCCCCAAACCTGTTTTAAAGTAAGGCACTATCCACTGCTATTGTATTGAAAGGATAGACTGAAATTTTAATTAAAACACTTTCTTCTAAATAAGAAATATAGTCGTATAGATCTGGAACAACATGCGGGTGTAGATTATGACATCATTTTCATTTTTGGGTCAACAATTCCTTTTAAAACAAGTGGAAAAACATTACTGGAACAAGACAAAATATTTATATTCTTGTGTAAAATTATTTTGTTTCGGGCTTTGTATTTGTACTGGAAAACTGGACAAAGATAAATAAATTTTTCTTCTTATTATTATTATTATTAATTTTATTTTTATTTTTTGCAGTGAAGGTAGTAACATTTTTCCACATGCTACTGTACATGACTTCCTTGCCATAGCCTACATGACTACAACAGAATAACACAACTGCATTATATTTTGTTTAAGATATGTAAACAATAAAAGCTTTATTAGGAAATAAAGGGAGCTTTAAAATAAGAAAAATTGACTGTATGAAATCAAGATTCTCTCCTGGGTTGATGAAGTCCAGGATAAGGAACAGTCTTATCTATCTGTTGTGGAGTCTGCCTTGGCTTACAAAACATCTTAGTCTAATTTTGTTTTGGTTTATGATAATTATCTGATGCGATGTTTGTTACCAAACCTGATGTATAACCACTTCAACACAGTATTCATCCACAAAGGTGCATATACACATTTATATGTGTATATATGAATATGTAGGTGTTTGCACATGTGTTAAACAAAACAGCAAAAATGGGCAAGTGATTGGCCTGAAACATACTGTACGCAGGTGTGAATGCATTGCAAATGCACGGTCCAGTTGAATATACTTAACATGTGCTCTTGTGTTGTGCTGGTAACACACCTTAGTATTCAAGGCGGAGATAGACTTACTTTAAAATATATGTGTACGATACACAGTGTAGCCAAGACATTGGTCTCAGTCATCCCAGTTGAAAACTTTGACTAGGTGATATGTAATCTGGCCGTCATAGGATTAGTGCACTGCACAACTGCAACAAAACATTTCTGACATTGCCAGGACTTTGGCAGAGGCTAAGATTCATTGCAAAGTCAATTATTTGGCCGTTGGTAAACATGTCACTAAGCAATCAAAGTCTGCTGAAAACTTGGCACTAACACAAGAGAAATAGTTTTGATTCCTGAAACATTTCTTGGACACCAAAATCGTACATTGTGAACATACTTTTTTTTTTTTAACGACCATTTGGCAAAAACACTATAAAAAGTGTTAACATGCAATTGTTACTTTATTTATTATTATTAGGGCTGTCGATTTATCGCGTTAATAACGTGCGATTAAGTTGACAAAAAAATAACGTGTTAAAAAAATTTACGCATTTAATTGCAATGCTTTCCTGAGAAATGCAAGCTTGTAGTACCACCTGCTTACTCCAGAGGGCAGTAAGTGAAACTTCAGCTGTGTGAGCAACACACAGTTTATTACTGTGAACAAAACATTAACAACCCTTCAGTGGACACACTTGAAGGAGCGTAAATGCGAACTAATGGATCTCAAGATGTGTTTAAAGATTGAGTATTAAACTATATTTAACTTAACACATTGACCTAAACATTTTATGTTTATGACGCAACATAACATGCGACACAAGCATGTCTGACGCAGGTTGTATGGTCTTTACCTCACAAATATTTAATTACCTTTACCGTCAGTCCTTTAAACTGTTACACCGTTTTTCCCAGTCAATCTTTATTTAAGAAACATGCTCCCTGAAATAGATCCACTTTGCTCCTTCTGTAATGCTGTAGATGAATCTGCCCCTCACCTTTTTTGGGAATGTGTCCACGCTGTAGTATTTTGGAGAACATTTTGTTTATTTGTACATACCTCTATTTTAACTAGTTTTTCTTTGCTTTATAAAGACGTTTTATTTGGTTTTTAGAGTTTTGATAACTTAAGTTAATATTTTCAAGTTTTTTTTACACATATGTGTAAATTTATGTCTATAAAGCCCCTATTTGCACTTTTTTTGTAAAGACTTGAAATATTATTTAAATACTCTTTGTTCCTCCAACAACTCCAAAGCATTGAAAACCACTGCACTATGTAATGAATTATTGTAAAATATATCTGTAGGATTGTGTACTATGTATACCCCTGGCTTGTTTCTAAAAAAAAAAAAGACGCAGGTGTACATTGACGGGTCCTTAAACAAGCCCTCATAATAAATCTCCAACTGATTGACAAATTCGCTTGTGAAATGGATTGCTGTGAACTGTATGTCAATGACTGACTTATGATCAATAATATGGTAGTAATATTCTAAAGCCGTTTTTTGTATTGTCTTATTAATGATGAATTCTTCTGCCACAAGAATGTAATGTATTTTAATTATCTGAATATTTTTTTTATTTATATATATATATATATATATATATATATATATATATATATATATATATATATATATATTGCATGTTCTCCCCGTGTCTGCGTGGGTTCTCTCCGGGTGCTCTGGCTTCCTCCCACCATCCAAAGACATGCAGGCTAGGTTAATTGGTGTCTCCAAAAATTGCCCTAGGTGTGGATGTGAGTGTGAGTGTGTGTCTGTCTATGTGTGGCCCTGCGATGAACTGGCGACCTGTCCAGGGTGTACCCCGCCTTTCGCCCAATGTTAGCTGGGATAGGCTCCAGCCCCCCGCGACCCTGTACACAGGATAAGCGGTTGACGATGGATGGATATATATATATATATATATATATATATATATATACACACACATACATACATATATAGTCAACCGCTTATCCTGTGTATATATATAATTTTTTAATATTTAAAGATAACCATGTATAATTATTTCATCATTATATATTGAACCATTGTTATATGAGGGCCTTTCTCAGCAATTATTTGTATATGCGATTAATCGCAATTAATTAATCGGGACACAATGAAATTAATTTGATTAAAAATTGTAATCGATTGACAGCCCTAATTATTATTATTATTATTATTATTATTATTATATTTTTTATTATTGATTTAACCTTTACTAATACTTTCATTGGTGTAACCAGTAAATTGATGATACCACAAGTACATTTTTAGGTTGTCTGACAAAATATTTTTTACAGTGAACATGAAAGTCTTGACTGACAGAATGTAGTTTTGATGAAAAAACACGAAACACAAAACTTTGTGTTATTTGCTTAATTTCCTCGATACACCTTCGATGCATTGCATAATTTTAAAGTTTTGTTAATAAATTAACAAAATTTACGCTTCATGAATGTGAGACCAAACCTTGGACTATATCTGGGGCCTATGAAAATGCAAAGACAGAAACTAATAATAAAAGTGATATTGTTCATATATTTCAAAAATAAGTGAAAAGACCTACAGTATTGCATATTTGTCCAACTGAAATGCTCATTCTACATTACAGCATTAATTATGAGTTGGGTGCAGATGTAAATTTACTTGGATCAACAACAGTAACATCTATTTTATTAAATATTTTAGCTTATTTAAAAAAATTTGGGGGGGATTTAAACTTTTCATTTCATCTATTGGTTTAAAAAAAAAAACTTTTTGCCATTTTTAAAATGTGTATTTATTCATTAATCATTTATTTTTATTGTTTTAATAATGGTATTTGTAACAAGACCATAGTATGCACATGGAAGCATGGATCTTCATTACCATGGTTCGATGTAACATGATTTCTATAAACCAAACTATGGCATTTTTTTTTTCATTATAAAAGTAGACCAAAACTATAAATACTATAAATACAAAATATAAATATCTATCTATCTATCTATCTATCTATCTATCTATCTATCTCTCTCTCTCTCTGTCTCTCTCTCTCTCTCTATATATATAAGTTAAAATTCCCTTACTAACCTAATGTAGCCTATGACACATTTAACAGAGCTGAAGTAGTTATATGTTAATATTTCTTATCAATCGATTTTTCCCTAAAGTACAGTTACTATAGTAAATTCAAGGGTGGTGATGTAGAATTCTGTGCCGAATTCAAATGGTTTCCGCTCCTCACGCTAAGCTTCTCACTGGTTCTTGCAGAGCTGCGCATTTAAGAGCTTGAGACCGGTCCGCGAGTAAAAATGCACCTTATTTGCCTGGCGCTGCTCTGTCTATTGAGCCGTATCCATCTACAGATCCATACAGGTGCATTAGCGGAGGTTGTGCCTCTGCCTGTGTATTTGACGCCACTAAACCAGATACTTTAGATGTGGCGCTAGACTTCAAAATCAGATGAACCGTGGTACAAATGCTTACAAACCTGTATAATTGAGAACAAATTGATATACTCCCAAGTCTTGATAAACGTTTTAATACAAAGAGGAACTTGATGATAGATTTGATTATTATGACTGATAAACGCCCCCCATATGTAACCTAACTCCCCCCCTCTCTACTAATTTGCTCTCAATGCCCCCTGGCATGATTTGAACGCCCCTGTTGAGAACCCCTGCTAGCTAAAGGAGCTAAATAGAGATTGACTTCAACGGAACTGGTGTGGCAATCATAGAATTTTGTGTGGGATGCTTAATGTGGAAATAAACATGTTGAATTTTTGATTGTTCAAATGTGAAGTGTGTCATTTCTGCCCCACTTACAGCATAAAACGGATTGCAAAAATATTGATTGTTTCCAAAAAAAGTTTCTCAAACTCTCTTACAAATCCGTCAACCTTGCATACTGTCTTCCATTTGTTTGGCAAACCTGTTATCCCAGCCCAAACTCATGCCATTGATTAAACTGTAAATTGACACGTTCAGTGTTGCCTCAGGGCCAGTGTTTACACTTCATGAAAGTCACACTATGAATTATAGTTGCCTCTTCATATTAAAACTGGGAAAATGGAAAGTATTTCCACATCGAAAAATAACACACTTCACCTTTAAGCTTTTAGCTATGAAGTTATATGGTGTTTCCCTCAGAAAAACTGCCTGAAACTCTTTATGTTGCGTAGCTGTGTTAAAAGCACAAAGACTTACCCTGAGAGCCTTTCTAAGACTTGCTGTCATAAGGGCACAAATAAAGTGTTTAGCCTGCATTTTTTTTTACGGTGTCATAAATGGAACCTTATTAGCTTTACACCACTGAGAGACATGTTATACTATAGTATATATAGCGATATATAGCAAAAGCTTCCTGTTTTGCATTATACATATATATTATTACATATTTAAAAAAAATAAAATCTGAATTTAAAACCAAAATCACATACAGTATCTGGAGGCTGTGTGTGCACGTGTGTGCGTGTGCGTGCATGTGTTTATATCTGATTCAAATAAACAAATAAGTTTTGTTTTAAGGCTGTTCTCAAAAGACGGACAGTTTATACCTTCTCATGATGAGGGATTTATCAGTTAATTCCTCCTCAGTTTCAGACAAGTATGAGATGGAACAAAAGTATGAGTGCTTAGCCACAAGCTTACTTATTATTCTGGGAAACAGAGCCTCTTTTTTTAGACTTGCCTGAAAACTCTTGCATCATTAGCTGTGCCTCGCGGGCCATCAGCGATTCTCTCTGGTTTCTGCTTCAGCCCATGTGTTCGACTGCTCTGTCCATGGTGCTGAAGGTTTGTTGGTAATTTGACCAGAGCAACAGAAGTGGTTTCACTTCTAATGCAAGCATAATTTAAAAAAAAAAAAAAAAATCCAATATATAAATTACATAAGCACCTAAAAGGATATTTTTGGATGAATATTCATGCTGCTCTTTTGCATACAGTGAAAGCATACAGTGACCAGTGCCTGTCAAGCTCCAAAGAGGACAAAAAAGCACTGTAAAATAATCATAAAATCTAGTCCTTACAACTTGTGTGCTCTATTTCAAGTCTTCTGAAGCCAGCACAAGAGTGTATAATCTTTACACAAAGCCATATCAAGCTTTATTCCTTTATTACCTCTGAACAAGGCCTATGTTAATATATTATAACAAATCATTTTGTGATTAACCATCAAACAAAATCCATTCAGTAATGACACCTTAGGAGTTGCACAGAAGAGTCAAGGGGAGTCTAAATTTAGGATCTCCGCAAGTTTATGCGATTGAAGCACTGAAGTCTTAAAACGAGAGGAAAATTATTGAAAGTAAGATAATGAAGAACAGGTGGACATCTGGGAGGAACACACAATTGTCATGCCTGAATGACATTTACACAGATTCTCTCTCTCTCTCTCATTCTGTGGCCTACTGTGCATATCCTTTTTTTGCTATTTAAAAGGACAGAAGGAGAAGAACAACAAGGCTTCAACACAGATTATGGATATGTTTGATTGGAAAGGAAATAAAGATCAGATTAAAGGATAACACTCTGGAAGAAGTGGCTTCTTTGCATATAAATACCCATGAGATTACATACATGTGTCAGCTCTGAGCTTCTGATTGGACTTGTGGCTGATTTCACAAGCTGGTCATGTTAGATTTTGACAAAAGCAGTGTTGTTCAAGATTGTGTTACAGACTACAACAACGTAGTGCAATTAAAATAAAAATGTTAGAAGTGCTTGTATGGCTTTATCATATGAGTGAGCCTTCAGAGCTTTCATACTACAGCTTGCTCTCACTACGACTACATTGATAGTCATAGTTCTCTGTGCTCCTTTTAGGAGCTGGTTTGTCCTGTCTTGCACAAATGTTTTGTATATACCCATCATCAAAAAATAACACTCTATCTTATAACCCTTCAAAACGCCACAGCAGGTGGACCCACATATAGTGTTGGGTAGGTAGGTGTTTCTGTAGTAATTAGACATGATGGTGTTTTGCTCCCTCTGAGTGATATCATTTGGATCTAAATGTGAGAAAGGCTGCACAGATTCCATACTTTTTGTTGTTGTTGTTTTCTGCTGTATATAGAAGTGATTATCAAAGTGCTAGAGTATGGCTACAAACTACTTGTGTGACTGGGATGTGAGTAGTGCAAACTACACATTCACAGGATTACACATATTCATGGACACAAACAGCCAAAGCATGGGAAATTGACATGTAGCTTCTGACAGTTAAAGTTTTACCCTCAAATCAACCCCATTACTGACAAGCAGCATTTTTGACATTTTTGCAACAATTCAAATATAATCACCATTGCCTGTGGCGTGTCTGCATTGTGCGAGCAACCTCCAGGTACTGGTCCCGTGGGAACCAGGAAGATATCATATTCACATTAACAATGGTTAGCGTGATTCGGAGGTTGCATTTTCACTATAAAATTTCATTTTACTCCACTGATGGTTAGCTTTAAGGTTGGGGTTTGGCAGAGGTGGGTAGAGTTGCCAAAAACTGTACTCAAGTAAAAGTGCAAATACTTCAAAAACATAATTACTCAAGTAGAAGTAAAAGTACTAACATAAATAATTACTTGAGTAAGAAAGTATCCAATTAAAAGTGTACTTTCACAAATTACATAATAGACTTGAACTCCCCTATATTCCATTACATAATACACATTGAACATGTACTACAGAATTATGATTATTATTAATGGAAATTCTGTCATCATTCACCATCATGTTGTTCCAAACCTGTATGACTTTCTTTCTTCCATGCAACACAATAAGGAGATTTTAGACAGAATGTTTGCTTGAGTCACTATTTACTTTAAGTGAATGGTTTTTTTTAATATATATAGAACAACATAAGGGTAGAGAAATGATGACATAATTAAATTATGGCTGAGTTGTCACTTTAAAGAGATAGTTTACACAAAAATGTAAGTTCTCTCATCATTTACTCACCCTCATGCCATCCCAGATGTGTATGACTTCCTTTCTTCTGCAGAACACAAATTCAGATTTTTAATAGATTATTTTAGCTCTGTAGGCCAAATTTTTGATGCTCCAAAAAGCACATAAAGGCAGTATAAAAGTAATCCATAAGACTCCAGTGGTTAAATCCATGTCTTTTGAAGTGATATGATAGGTGTGGGTGAGAAACAGATCAATATTTGTCATTTTTTGCTAGACAGCAGGGGCGATATGCAGAGAAGAATGTGAATTAACCAAAAACACAAGAAAAATGTGAAAGTGATCTGTTTCTCTGTTTCTCGACCACACCTATCACATCACTTCTGAAGATACTGATTTAACCACTAGAGTCTTATGGATTATTTTTATGATGACTTATGTTTGTTTGTTTAGCTTTAAAATGTTGCCAACCATTCACTTGCATTGTATGGACCTACAGAGCTGAGCAATTCTTTTAAAAATCTTCATTTAAGGTCAGCAGAAGAATGAAAGTCATACACATCTGGGGTTGCACAAGGGTGAGTAAATAATGAGAATTGTAATTTTTGGGTGAACTATCCCAATAAGAGCTCTTGTCAAATCTGGATGAATTTGTCAATAAGAAGAGAGATTTGGAAACATTTCTTGTAATTATTACAGTGTAAACGTGAAAATGTCCAGGACATTATATATAATGCTGAAATATAATTTCATATTTTTCCGAGCTTTTCAAAGTCCTGTGTGGATTCTTATTTCAGTGTAGTTACAGTTTTCAGTGTCTCTGACTAGCTGTGTATGAAACCACCCCTATCAACTATATAGTGCACTATTTTGAGTTTTCGCTATTTTGTAGGAGTGTCTGAATTCTGAGTGAGCCACTTGTTCCCTACTTTTGTTAACTCATTCTTACCCTCAATGCACTCTAATTTCAAGCGTACATTTCAAGTATACTCGATGACGGTTACTTTCCCACAATCCACCATGGGGAAGACATAAATGTAACGGAATAAATGTAACAAGTTACTACCCACTTCTGGGGTTTGGGTTAGGGGGTAAAGTTAATAAAATATGCATTTCTTTTGACTGTATTACACCATTGACAACTCACGCTTGGCACCACTCTGTGGACATTTCACCTGGAAACTGAATCTCACACATATGTTCAACAATACTTCCATCTTTGGCTTCTAATTTCAGTAAGCACAGACCAATTTCAGCAGCAGAACTATCAACCTACTGTCGCCGAATTCACAGTGTGAGCAGTCTTCAACAGTACAGCATGAATAAAGGATAGTTTTTCCGTTTTTTTTTTTTTTTTTTGCAGTTGTTATACTTTTATTATTTGTACTCAAGAAAGATGCAGGCAATATTGACTGGATCAGAAAGTTAAATGATTCAAACACGTACCAGTGGTGCCCACGTGAACACCATGGTACCATGTTCATCAACTGCAAGGCCATGACTTTGACGGCTGTAGTTGTTTCTCTGCTCATGACAGACTATGTAAACGTTAGCTTGTAAATACTGTATATATACTCTAGTACCATTTAACAAATAAAATGTGCTACTGTGCATTGCCCTCATTATTTTGTAGATACCGTATTGTATTGTAGATAAAAAATAATCCTCTCGAAGCCATGTTTTACCCCCTTACATATTATAAAATCACGGTATAACTTGGGCTCGAGTGGTTTAATGCTTTAATACAAGGTCTGTAATGGTAATTGGATATAAAAATGCAATAAATTATTGTTTGTATTAATAATGTTAATCAGAATAAACCGTTTTTACACCAAGAAATATAGTTGAATAGACTTTATATTTGTTGGTCAATAGAATTATTAAAGATAATTTTATCAACGAATAATTGACACTTTTAATATGGAATTAAATAGATTGTTCATTTGTATATTGGCTATTTTATGGATTGTGCTTATACATATATTCTTTAATAATTGCAAATAAGTTTTAAAATATTCTGTCACTACATTTTGTATTTTTTCACACATGAAGGCTTGTGTCCACACACTACGTGCACAACAAAAACCTGAGAAAGCAAAGATATGGGGAGCTTTCTCTTGAGGCGTTTCACTGTACCTGTCAATACAGTATATCGATCTGGTTGGTTAGCAGGTCTAGGCTAATCTTGGGGCCGAATTCTCATGCCCAGATAAAAAAGAAACGCATAAAAAAGAAACACATAAAAATACTCTAAATAATATAATTTATATATCTTATACACGGTGAGATGATTTCCGAATTGTATACCCTCATGAATCTGAATGCAGTGTATGGACTGGGGTAAGATTTATCATATATGCAAGCAGTACAGTGTGTGTATGTTTAGTGGGGCTTGTGTTACAGCAGAGGCTCTAATGTGGGAGGGAATGTCCAGGTCAGTTGGATCAGAGCTGCACAGAACAGAGAGGACATTGGCTCCAGTGATCCACAGCATGCACCCCTGCATGCATGAACACATGTATACACACTCCTGCCAGCCAAAGTGCATTGATGCATATACACAAACAAAGACTGTGTTCCAAAACCTAGAAAGCTGCCTTGCTGCCTTCTAAGGGGCCATTTCCACCAACACGTTTTTGTGTCCATAGACATGTCTGACTACTGGGATGTGTCTCACATTACAAAGGCAGCAAATCTGTGTGCCATACAGATATTGCTTAGTGCAGAAGACTCAACTCACAATTGAATTCAATATAGTTTGACGTTAACATGTTGCTAAGGTAACAATGCAATACTCTTATGAGCATAAAAATACACAACGGACATACATATTGTGTAAAATTATTATTATTATTTTGATTTATTACACAGAACAATTTGTATAGATACCTTTCAGAATTTAATTAAATATGCCAATTTATAATCTACTTAAATATAATGTAATGTTTGTTTATTAAGGTTTATATAATCAACAATAAACTTGGGATTGCCTTCTCTGCTAAGAATTTAACCAAAAAGAGAAGAAAGCATAATTAAGTTGCTTTCCTTTTGGAACACCCTTCATGCACCATATGATATCAAACAGCATCATGCTGAATACATTATCATCCTACTATTGTCTTCTAAGCCTCCGCCTGTATATTTTTTACTCTCTTTTTTTTTACTCTTTTTTCTTTTTCCTTTAAAGGAATCTTCCTCTGCCTTCCCCTTTCCTCTCATGGATCAGTAATCTTAATTTTAAAAGATACAGAATATTTCACTTATTTTTTACACAGTTATTCAATTGTATTTTTTATATATATATTTTTTGTTAATTTTAGTATTTACAAAATATTATTATTATTATTATTATTATTATTATTATTATTATTATTTAATTTATATTTTTTAATTTTTTTGGAAGTCACATAGTAACTGATTTCAAAATGATTTCTCAACCAGTCCCCTTGTCTTCCATTGGTCTCAAAACAGCTAGTCTTGCCTTTAACCTATGCCATTGGATGAGCCAATGCTGCTGTTTCAGACTGGATGGGATGCTCAAACAAATACAGTAATGTTTTGATGCTGCCATATTTTTTTTTTTTTAATTCCTTACATTAAACTAGGATAGGGGAACATATATAACATCCCAAACATTATGCAATGCATCATTAACTTTTTTTCATTATGCACCCATAACCAGATTCTTTCTTTTCTGTGTATTTCAGGACAGTCCTTTGATCCTACAGTCAGACCGCAATGTGACTGTAAATGCACGAAATAACCTTGGCCAGCTGACAGGACAGCTCACTGTGGGTGAGTGGCATTTTTTAAACCTACTCTATTTTTATGGATATGCCACCTGAGTTCACACAATCTCATTTCACAGTGGGGTATTACATTTTTGTTTTTCATACACATTGATTCTTCACTGTATTCTGCTACTGAGATGTTCCCATGTTTTAAACTCCTGCTGTTTTCCCCTATAAAACTGAAGTCTGTTTATGTAAAATTTACATTTTCTCTTGAACAAAACTTAATTGTACTTCTAATTGGCATCTGCACACTCACAATAAAGAAGTTAATCAAATTTGAATGGCGGAAAGACTCGTTGTGCCATCTATTCCAAAATGTATAATTTCCAGCAAGCAGAAAAAATATTTTAGTGTTTTATACTTAATTACCTTAATGGCATTTTTAGTCAATAAGATGCTAAAAGGCTTTTGGCCTAGAATTTCTTAAAAAATACACTATTTTATTATATTATAATTTAAGGTACATCAGAGTGAACATTTCACTTCTGCCAGTTTTCTTGCTGTACATTACGCACATATTTGCACAGATAAAAACAATGCATTAACCCTTCAGGCTTGTGTTTTAGTTTATGGTTGAAGCGTTGCATTATGGGGTCAGCTGCCTGCTGAGCTCAGGACCTCCATCAATTACTGCTTTATCTCAAAGCAGGCATGGGGCTTTCTTGAGATTTCTAGTGTTTTCCAGTGAATCCTCTTCCCATGTCATTATTTATTTATTTTATTTTTTTACCGAGGGTATGCAAGGCAGAGTGTTTATGTTTGTGTTTGTGTAAATTAAAGGAGCTACCTGACTCTTGCTAGTTGCTACAGTAGATCAGAACATGTGCAACCACCCCTAAAGCAAGTAGATGTCTTGATGCTTTCCACCACTTACTGTTCGTGAACTAGGTCTGGAAAGACATCAGATCACATCTCTGCTGTATATAAGAGAACAGAGAAGGCAACGACCCCCCACATGTGATCTACAATGCAGGCTGTATTGTTATCAGGCAGGAAAGAAGTGCACAACTTTGGTAGTTTCCCTGATGACATGGATGAACTGCCATGCCGATCCAGGCTTGGTTATGGTGGTTAGTGCTGTTTTGGTGCTAGTCAAACTGATGGACTAGTGTAGATATATGCTGGTGCTTGGGGGTCAATGTTTTCATTGTTACCAACATACAGTAGTTCAAAGATTTGGTGTTTCCCAAAATCATAGTTCCAAGGAACATTCACGGGACATTCACGGGACATGCAAAGTTGTGCATTTGGCACTACAGCTCTCCACTTGTGGTTAGAAGCATAGTTTCTTGTTAGTTTTCAATGCCAACATCATATCTTATAATATATATATATATATATATATATATATATATATAAAATGTGTGTGTGATGTTCTTTTTTTCATGCACTTGTTCTGGCTTATTCTGTGGGTTTAAAGAAAATTGTGCTCAGAAACTTCTTGTGATTGCAAATGTAACTGGAGCCAGCTGGTACGTGATAGCTGTGCCTTGGGTGTAAACCTCACTTCCCTGGCCGCAAGAGGCAGACAAGCAACTGACGTTAGAGGCCTTAAGCCTCCTCGTTAGCACACCCGCCTCCCATGCTGGCTGACACCAGTTCGAATGCCACTCGGAGTGGGTCGAGCAGGACCGGTTACAGCGGTGCCGTGATCCAGATGAGAGTGAAACTTAAGGGGTGCGTGTAATGGGAACCAGCTGGTACGTGATAGCTGTGCAGTATGTGTAAACCTCACTCCACTGGCCTCAAGAGGTGCACTAGCGACTGACGCTAGAGGCTATAGCCTTTAGCCTCCTCGTTAGCGTGGCCTCCTCTCATGCTGGCTGACGCTGGTTTGTATCCCACTCGGAACAGGTTGAGCAGGACTGGTTACACAAACACCATTTTCATTACGTCATTTAAGGGATTAAGAGAAAGAATTTAAACACACCGGTGTCCATGTAAATACATAAGCATCATTCTTATTGGTTTTTGAAGAGTGTGAATGTTTTTTAGTTATGGAGTGTGATGTAAGAGGTCAACCCTACTCTTGCAGCACAATGCTGCGTCTGCTTAACAGTGCATGTAAAGGCTTTTTGCTATCTATGTGAATGATCTATTATAATTTGACATCTATTAGATTGTCGTGACTAGCTAGCTAATTTCTCCAACTATGCATCAGCTGTGGTGGTTGGGCCTGAGTTACGCTGTTTTATGGGAAATGCACCCTTTAAAGGCCATTTTATCACCACAGGTGCTGCAGAAATTATGCATTTGCTACTCTAAACTTCTAAGTGGCACTCTAATAATAGAATTTCAATAGAAGAGAGCTGAATTCCTCAAAGCAAATCTTACTTAACAAATGTGCAAAAGAGCATGTCCTTGTGCACCACCTGGTGGTGACTTTGCAGACAGTCAATATTGAAACAACACACAGAATGTAGTCAACCAGAATGACCTTCATCGTCATGTTTGCTGCCATGGTAAAAAAAAAACACAAGTTACATGTTACCTGTGTTTTATTTACCATGGCAGCAAACATGACAATGAAGGTCATTCTGGTTGACTACATTCTGTGTGTTGTTTCAGGTGCCAGTCCCCAGCACGGGATGCTGGTGTCCTGATGTTCCCATCAGGCTGTTTACTTAACAACAATACTTCTTTAATTGACAAGCTTCATCAGAAAGATCATGCTGGTGTTGCTGGTGAACAGCATGACTTTGGTCCACCAGCTAGATCAGCATAGAACCAGCATAAACCTGCATAGAAATTCATGCTGTTCTTTTAAGCAAGGGTAAACTGTATTCATGGACAGAAATGTATGACTCTTTATTATTTAACAATAGTATTATAGGATCTGCTTTTAGATACTGAGTAATCCGATTTGGAATACTGTCTAGATAGCTCTGTTCTATTTGCTGTAAAGACGCAGCAAAATGGAAATAAATGAAAAAAAAAAAAAAGAAATTAATTGCATCTCAGATTATTTTTGTCCCATGTATGGAGATTTATTTAGTACAAGCCCATGGGTAGACATTACATTTATGCACTGATGATTATCTATTTGTAGTCACTAAGTTCTCAAGACAAAGTGCCCTCTATATCTGTTTTACATCTGACATTACAGATGAGTCTGTGGGGCAAATGCCCTCAGACAACCACTGCTCTCTCGACATTGGCAGAACATTTAATAAATGTTATGTTAATGATTAACTCCTTAAGCATCCTCTCTAGAGGTCGACCGATTCATCAGTTTTGCCGATTAATCATTACCGATAGTTGATTGGTGGAACTATCGTTATCGGCAAAAATCATACCTGTTTGCGTCTGTTGCTGGAGCGGCTGAGAAGTGCGCGCTGTCATTCTTTACACAGTACGAGAGAGCTGAGAAGGGTCTGCTGGCATCATGCAGTACAAGAGCGGCCTCTAGAGGTGTAATAAAAACTATCACTGATGCCTCATGTTGTTTATTTCGACACGGTGGAGAGCGCTGACATCAGATGCGCGTTTAAAGCACAGACAGCGAAAAGGTATGTATACAGTACATATAATGATGTCATATCATTATAAATTGATTAATTTGTTGACTGGATGCTGCATTAGTAGAGAAAGAACAGCACAACAGTATGTTTGTTTGCCTTCGAGGCTGAGAGGATGCTAACATTAGTAGTAACGTTATCTCAAGTGGTTAAAACACTGACAAAAATAAACCTAAGTCCGACCCGAATGTTTAATGTCACAATTGTTACCATATATTTGCATTAGTTTATATCCAGCTGGTCACTTTTATGCATTCATTATGCAGCGAAGTTGCATATTTAAAGCTAGAGACGTAAGAGAGCAAACTGATATGTTCATACAGCCGATAGAAACATATAAACAAAATTAGAAAAGCATTCCATTTCGGTTCTTTTTTCATTATCACTTTAATACATATTTTGTTATTTTGATTAGATAATCATCAAGTGTTATAAAATAGAAGCAAAAGTGTGAGACTATACATGTAGGCCTAATATTTATGTCCTTTCAATGCTCTGGCGTTGTAGATATTTAAAGTTGGCCATTTTTAAGCATGACTGTTTGGATTTATATGAAATGATGACACTTACAATAAAATTCCATATGTAACATTAACTAAGGTTAATAACTGCTGTTCATTGTTTGTTTGTTATTAACATGTACTAATACACTTTTAAATTAAGGTTTTTATTTGTTAATAGTAATACACTATGAACTAACATGAATGATCAAGGTGCAGTTGTATTGCTCAAATATTAATACATGCTGTAAAAATGTATATTGCATAATGCACATAGTTCATGTAAGCTAGCTAATAAATCCTTGTTAACAAATTGGACTTGCAAAGTGTTATAGCTAAAGAAACACACATTTGACATATTATATTTTAATGTTTAAATTATTTTCAGAAGGCAAATGCTTTGAAGAAAGTACCAGTGTGGGAGTATTTTACTGAAGTATCGCCAGGGAAAGCACAGTGTAATATCTGTGACAAAATAATCAGCATGGGGGCATCAACATCTACAGGTAAAAATACTACGAACATGTGGAGTCATCTGAAGCACATACATCCAAAAGTCCATGAAGAGGCTAGAGGAAAAATGGGCATGAAAGATCCTTCTCAGCCATCAGTGCCTCAACTGTTTGAAAGCAAGACAGGGTGGAAGGATTCAGATCCAAGGTCTATCAAAATTGATGCCGCTATCACTGAAATGATTGCCACTGACAACCAACCATTTTCAGTGGTATCAGACCTTGTATTTAAGAGGCTCATGTCCCTTATGGAACCCAGGTACCGGATTAAAAATGAGAAGTTCTACAGAACAAAGATGCTCGATGAAACATATTCCAGAGTTTTGACAAAAGTGAAAAGTGTAGTGACAAAGGACAAGGCCTCATTCATGGCCTTCACAACTGACTGTTGGTCTGGAACTACAGAGTCCCTGATGAGCCTAACTGGGCATTTCATTTCTGAGGACTGGTCTAGAAAGCAAGTGGTGCTAAATGTCAAGCCCATGACTGGATCACACACAGCAAGTTATATTCAAGAAACCTTTCTGAACATGTTAGAATATTGGGATATTGCAACAGAACGTGTTGTTCTTGTCCTAAGAAATGGGGGAGCAAACATGGTAAAAGGAATGAAACTGGCTGAACTTCCTGATTTAAGCTGCACTGCTTACACCCTGCAGCTCATTATCAATGATGGCCTATCTTGTCAGAGAGCTGTCGTCGACATTATTGCCATATTAAAAAGCTGTGTAACTCACTTCGGCCACTCTGTATTGGCCAAACAGAGGCTAAGAACCATTCAGGAGGAGCTGGGTGTTCCAAAGCACAACATCATCCAGGACGTCCCGACTCAATGGAACTCAACACTTCATATGCTCCAAAGAATGTATGAACAGAGACAGGCACTGAATGTGTACGCTGGTGAACATGGGCATATCACTGGCTTATCTGTCACACAGTGGGACATTGTCAGTAACCTTATTGACACACTGGTTCCCATCGAAGAAGTCACAATGGAGATGAGCAACTCTGAGTCTTCAGCAGGATGCATTATCCCCAGTGTGTCTGTTCTGAAGATGATGTTGCAGGCAGAGGGTCCATCATCAGTAGGGATCAAAACTTTGCGCAAGACCATGCTTGACAGCCTGACAAAGCGGTTTTACAAGGCAGAAGAGACAAAAGTTCTGGTCCTATCAACACTCCTTGATCCTAGATACAAGGCCCGTGCCTTTGCGTCTGAAGAAACACTTGAGAAAGGAAAACTGTGGCTAAAGGAGGAAGCTGAAAAAGAGCTTGGTGAGCTCAGAGAAGAAGATCCGAGCCCTGCACCAGAAGGACCTGAGCAGGATGAGGGTCTGGAATCACAGACAAAGAAGCAGAGAATCCATCAGCCCACTTTACTGGACACCCTGTATGCCAGGGTCCTTAGTGCCACAGCTGTGTCCCGGGGGATGAACATGAGCAACTTTGAGAGTGAGCTTGAGTGCTATTTGTCAGAGCCTGTCATTGAAAGAAGTGACATGCCTCTGCAGTGTTGGCAGAAAAATGACACAAGATTTAAAACACTTGCACTTCTTGCGAAGAAATTCCTGTGCCCCCCACCATCCACTGTGCCTAGTGAAAGGGTGTTAAGTGAAATTGGCATGATTTATGACGCCAAGAGGAGCCGACTGACTGGACACCATGCACACCAACTCTGCGTCCTCCATTATAATTTGAAGTTTCTTAACTTTGAATATTAAAATTGAACTAGAACTGGACCATTGAACTTGAATCTATTGTATTGTAGTTCTATAGCTAACAGGACTAGTTTCACTGTTTCACAAGTTCAAATTTTGTTATTATTTGAAATGTCTTTTTTTATTCATTAAGTTGGCTTGAAAAAGAACAGTTAAACAGTTACATTTTGAATGTAACTGGTTTTATTTGTTATTTAGAGTATTACTGTTTGTTTCAGTTTGAATTAATGTCTTTTATTGACTTCAATATTTATTCATATTTATATATTTATTTCATTTAGCATGTTTTCATGGTGCATACAGTTTTTTTGTATTTTTATAATAAAGTTCAGCACTGTTTTACTTGGAGTGTTATGTTTGTTTTTATCCAGTATCAATTTTAAAAACTATCGGTTGATTAATCGGTTATCGGCAAGTACGGCCCAACCTAGTTATCATTATCGGTAAAATCCACTATCGGTCGACCTCTAATCCTCACCTTTGTACACTGTTGTTCTCTACTTTCCTTTTCTTCTGTTTCTCTGTACTCTTCAAACAGATATTGTGTAGAGGTGCAGAGAGCGGGAGAGGGTTGTTCTCTGATAGCTTGTCCCAGGAGTGCAGAGGTCTCTGTTTTTATAATATGTCCCATAAGTTCAGATGATTGATGCATCATTGTGTTGTGGTGAGCAAGGAGTGGGAGCACTGTGAAAATGATTTCATCCTGTGTTTATTATAAGGGAGTCACATAATGCTTGAGAGCAGCAGTCTGTCATTGTCTTCCTGGTTTAAGGATGACCTTTTTAAGATATCTTCACCTTGTGACCCTACAGAATTATGTTCTTCAAGAAAACAGTGATCAGAAAAGATCTCATGGCCATGAAAAATCTAGAACCATCAGGGCATATTTAAATTGTATGTGTGTTCAAGACCTGGAAAGTATTGGAAATGAATGCAATATTAAAAGTCATGGAGATTTCTATCTTAATAGTTATACTCTTTAGGGCTGGGTGATATATTGAATATTAATTATATAATCTAGATAATTTTGCTGATGATGGCCAATATCATGAATATCACGATGATTTTAATGTGCTTTAATTTGGCCATTAAGTTTCATAAAGAGTGCATCAGTAGACTAATTTCACAATCCTTCAGGGCTGCACAATTAATCAAAATAACTTAATAATGGCAAGTTGGTCATATGTGATTATTAATCCACAAAAGGCAAAAGGTGATTTACAGACAGATAAGCACGGTCTGTGTGTGATTCGGAACAAACCGGTTACACACCGATCTGTGTGCATGCGCTTGGCGGCGCTCTCAGATCAGTTTATGTGCATTGTGAAATCAAAGTAAAGCAGGTTCAAGCATTCGTGCAATTCCAAAAATTTGTAACTGCTACAAGATAATTTACAAATCTACAAACGAGGCACCATATGACAGAAAAGGGGGAGATTACAGTATTTCAGGAAATGCAGAACATTGCAAACTGTCAGATGCACATTGCCCTTTGTGCTGAAATAAAAGCTCCTTGTGAAGTTGAAGTAAATATGACAGCACTTTCGGTGTCAAAATAAAAGCCCCAGGTGGAGGTGTACAGAGTAAACAGGACAGAAATATATTACTTTTGTATAATGCAAATCTAATAATCAGAATAATAATGATTATTCAGCATTATATAATAAAAATAAACCTGATGTGCCCTACAGTATTAATTTAGCATTATGCAATGTTCAACTAGGCTAGGGATTCAAAAATAAGTGAAGTAGCCTTGCACACCTTGTTCATATATCATAAGACATATCACTCAGTCATTAAAACTACCTACCTTATATTGTGTAGCTCCCATAGTGCTGCCAAAACAGTGCCAACCTGCTCACTGGATTTTTTTTGGAACCATTTGGAGTAAATTCTAGAGTCTGTTGTGTGTGAAAATCCCAGGAGATCAGTAGTTACAGAATTACTCAAACCAGCCAGTCTGGCACCAACAATCATCCATGCAATTATCTAATCAGTCAGTCATGTGGCATCAGTGCAGTGCATAAAATCATGCAGATTCGAGTCAGGAGCTTCAGTTAATGTTCACATAAACCATCAGAATGGGGAAAAAAATGTGATCTCAGTGATTTGGAGCATGGCATGATTGTTGGTGTAAGATGATGCAGTATCAAGCAGTTTAAAGCTTGCGTTGTCAGATCTAGTTTTCATTCTCTCTCTCCATCCCTCCATCCTCCATGCTCTGCTGTTTGCCACAAGTTCCCCGCATGGTTGACTGAAACCAGGGACAGTGAAATTATTTGTGCACTGTTCTCACGCTCCGACTCCAGCTGTGAGCTTGCCTCTCGTCCAAACACCTCCTTGAGAGGCCAAAAAACTGAGAGGACACCGGGGTAACAAAGCATCTGCTTTTTCCCCCCATCATCTTATTGACTTTTCATTTTTATAAGTGTGGACAGCATAATAAATGGCTTCTCACTTTTGGGAGAGTGGGAGATGATTTCATTAGCTCTGGGTGACAGAGAGGACATGAGCGAGGATAAAAACATGCTCTGGAGGGGGACCAAGGACAACAGGAAGAGACGTGGAAGTAGGGACTCTGTAGTAGAGGGCATGCACACATGCGCAAAAATGCCAACATCAGATGTGACTTTCTACATACTTTAAGGGGGTGCATTGTGGTGGTTAAAGTTCTGGATTTGTAACTAATAGTGATGTGTCATTTGAGTCAATGGTTTTGAATGAATCGTTTGCATTGACTCATATTTCTAGTTCAATTAAGTCTCACCCTTTCTAAGCTAATGAGCTCTAATTTGAAGCACTGTGCTTCTCTTGCCTGTAAAGACTGGCTATAGCGTGAGCCAATAGTGTTCCAGTGCGCGATGTGAAGGAGTATATTATTGGTTTGACTCCCTAAACAAATATGCATTTCACTGAACCAGTCATTCATTTGAGTCTAAACTATACTAGTCTTGTTCATGCACTAGCAGAATGTACTGGTGCATTCATTCGTGAACAAAATGAATGTATATAGATCTGCTGAACGGTTGAACGAGAGGAGGAAAGCCGAGTCATTTGTTCAGATCGGATTGCAAGTCAATTGCAGGGAGAGAAAGAGTGGAAATGCTGAGAAAGAAAGATAATATGCACAAAACTTAAAATCATCCCCAATTTATGAATGTGTAAAGATGACAAGACCATGCAGTTAAAATTACATTAATTACAAATGGATGTTGTACTTTGGTGCTGAGTGTAGCTAAATGGGCTTTGTTGTCCTTTATCTGTCTTACTAAAAGTCAACCAGTATTTGCCAAAATGTTGAAAAAATTAAACATACTTTAAGTCATTAGAATTATTCTGATACTGAACTATTTCTAAGCATTTTAGTGCATTTTCGACATGCATTTTCTATTTGTGTGGCTTTGTACTGCTTTTAAAGTCTGACTGCAGTGCAAGCAAATAGCATTGTAGTGTGGGCTGTGATGGAGCATCCACTGAACAAAAACGGCCCTTCACTGAACTAGTCATTGATTTGAGTCCTAACGAAAATTCCCGTTCATGAACAAAGATCTGTTGATTGACTGAACGAGAGGAGGCAAGTCGTTTGTTCAGTTCAGCAATCTCATTCAACAAGAGAAGGGTTCAGGTGAATTGTAAAAGTGACTGATGACATTACTATGACATACAATTATTAAAAATTATGTTTAAGGGTATTGTTGTCTTGATTTTATAGCTTGATTGAATTTATGTTCAGCAGTTCACAAAATGATAGATTTTCTTTGTTGTCATATGGGTAAATACTATGATTCTTAAAGGGATAGTTCACTGAAATTCTCTTTCCATTTACTGACCTTCATGCCATCCCAGATGTGTATGACTTTCTTTCTCTGAAGAACACAAACAAGGATTTTTAGAAAAATAAAGGCAGCATATGAATCCAGTGGTTAAATTCATATCTTCAGAAGTGATATTATGTGGGTGAACAACTGATCAATATTTAAGTAATTTTTTTCTTCTATAAATGTTCATATTCACTTCTACATTCTTCTTCTTTTGTTTTTGCTGATTAGTTTTCTGCATCCATACCGCCCTTTACTTGGCAGAGAAGATAATTTATTTTATTCATTTTTTGTGTGAACTTTCCCTTTAAACACTATGCTGAAGTCTTTTAAAAGATTTGTAGAAATGAAGATTTGTATAATTGATTATTAAGACTTTTTTATGTCATGAACACCTCTTTTGGTTCAATGAATCACTCAAAACAGAAAGAACGCAAATAATTCCTTACTGCGGCCATACTTTAGTGTAATTTTCCCTGTACTAAGTGCTGTGCAAGTCGCTTTGGATTAAAACTTCTACATTGCTACTCACTACTTTACAATTATACGACAAATGACACCAAGTATCAAGTAACCAAGTGTCTGTAAGTCATTTATTTTCAATGAGAGTTGGGGGTTTGAGGCGACTTGAGGCAAAACAGCAGAAATCTGATGCAGTTGCTACCAGTGGTAGTGCAGATAGTGGAGCTCAGGCATTGGCACTGCAGTCAAATAGGAACACCAACTAGCAACCGTACTGCGACTTGGTGACCAAGTATTGCAGTATTATTGAAACAGGTTGATGGGGCAGGAGATATTGAAGGGTTCTTCTAGTGGAAGATACATTGTCATTCTAGAGAGAAATATGTTGGACAAAATGAACAAGCACAAGATAATTTTCAGAAAAGAGAAGGACTGTATATTGTAAATGCATGTATCTGCTGAAAGTTGATTTTATCAACTCTTACACTAGCATGTAAGTGTCCACAAAACTAACATGAACTAAAAGCCACAAAACTCCATTTTGATTTCATGGCATATTTACTTTTTTGGTGCAAAAAGAATTTAAGAAGTTAAAGGGGAAAAAAAGAAAAATAAATCATAGATAACTTCTATTCAGTTCACACAAAGTTATTAAGGTATTTTCAAGAAGGAGAGCTCAATTTAATATTATATCAAGAGATTTTATTTTATTGCATTGACTGCAGGGCATAGGGGAATACAATTTAAAAGGACTGCCACAAAATTTCAAAATTCCTTCCTCAAACTGCTGGAAACTCATGTGAGAGTCACAAATTAAGAGTTCCCTTCTGTGGAACTCGAGCTGCGTATGATCGCTATGGGACACCGTCCGGATGTCACTTTGATTTGAAGCCCTTATACAATCATGTTCATCAATTTATTGGCTGATGGCGCTTAAGCGACGCCCCCTAGGGAGCTGCATCACGGGCTCCATAAAGGCGCTCGTGCCATTAAGTCTTCAGTACACTAATTGTCTAAGCCCATTGTAAAGAAGTTCATGCTCATGGGCAAGGAAGAGGTGAGAAACTGGCTTGATATACAAACTAAAGGTTTAATGGTAAACTCGAAAGACAAACACATAGGACAACGGACATATCCGTGAAAGATCTCTCTCTCCCGCACCGTCCTCTGCAGTCGGCCTTTATCCCTCTCGGTGGCTTGATTAGCCTAATACGGGACCGGGCGTGTTGAGTCACGACCCGGCCCCGCCCTCCACCGTGCCACACCCATGTTACGAGGATTATTTTTCACCCTTTTGAGAGGCAAACACGTATTCTCATGAATAAGGCAATGGAGGAACTTCCACACCATCGACCCAAGTATCCATCAAGCCTTTCTCCTGCGACTGCATTCAGGAACTCCCTCAACAGCCAAGGCAAATGCAAGTATCGTACCAGCAGCTGATAGCATAACACAGCACCACTAAACTAACCAGTTAGCGAACTTTCATTGAAACCCCTAAATATTCTACATCACCAAGGAGGCTATATATGTTTAAATTGCAGAATTTTGCTTCTAGGTGTACAGCGTAAAGTGAAAATCCAGTTTACTGCCCTGTTGGTACAGTTCTTGAATTTTTGGAGCTGGGTATAGGGGCCACGGTTGCCCCACCAAGTCTATGTTGCCGCTATAGCAGCTGAATATGCGCTTATCAATGGAGTCTCTATTGGTAGACATTCTCTTGTCTCTCGCATTATGCACGGTGTATGAAGGCTTAGACCTTTTTGTCCCATCCACGTTCTTTTATGGGATTTATCTGTTATTTTAGAGGCACTCTCGGGTGCTCCATTCAAGCCCTTAACAATAGTTACTGCTAAGTTTTTGACTCTCAAAATGGCACTGCTTGTGGCATTGGCATCGTTTAAGAGAATCTGATTTGCATGCCATGTCGGTCAGTCCCTTTTGTATGGATTTTGTGCCTGGGTGTTCAAAGGTTGTGTAAAGACCTTTTTGGGCTATTTGCCCAAGGTAATTTCTATGTAATTTCGCTTGCATACACTTCTCTTCTCCCCCGTTTGAGTCGGAGGAGCAGGAAAGGTTACATATGCTTTGCCCAGGCCAAAGAGAAGTTGTTTGTGTGCTTTGGTGGCCGCAACAGAGGTGTTTCATTGTCCAAGCAATAACCGTCTCATTGGCTTATTGATGCATTTTCGTGTGCTTACGAAGTGTGCAGTTTTCCTTTTCCTTCTGTATTCGAGCTCATTCTACAAAGAGCATGGCATCATCATGGGCTAGATGTGCGTTTCCCTATTCCCTAGCCTACTGCTTTTGCACCACTATATGCTTGACACACAGGCTTAGACAGTTGGCAGCTACTGTCCACATGGCATGAATGTATTTCGTTCCTATAGTGATCATATGCAGCTGGCAGATCCATGAAAGGGAACATCTCGGTTACATTCGTAACTTTGGTTCCCTGATAGGAATGGGATGCTGCATAGCTGGCCATACTTTCTAGCAGCTGCATAGGCTTGTGATTTTTGCAGAGTCGATGGTGTGAAAGTGAGTGCCTTTATGGAGCCTGTGATGTAGCTCCCTTAGGGGCGCCGCTTAAGCGCCATCAGCCAATAAATTGGTGTGATTTTATAAGGGCTTTAAACCATGTGACACTCGAATGGTGTCCCATACGCAGCGTCTCGTTCCCCTCGGGGAAACAATGTTACCTACGAAACCGAGACATTCTGTGGCACCAAAAACCGAATGATTTCGGCTATTTTTTTCCAAGAAATTAATTAAAGCAAGAATAAAATGGCAAAGTATGCGTGCATGTCAGGACCGTTTAGGAATTAAATGTGCTGTTTTATGTTGTGTAATTTAACCAGAATAAATAGCTAGTTTCAGATGAACATCATCATTCGCAATGCCACATTGCCGCTTAAAGGCAGAGAGCACAAACACTGTCTTCCAAGGATCTGGAGAGAGACAGAAAATATCTAATTGATGTACAGTATGGAGATTAATGTGTATAAATGACATCAGTCTTCTCTGCTGTGTTGGCTAATTATGACTTTGTCTCTTTACACTGGTCCCAAACCACACCCAGACACATTCATTCACACCCACTGATTAATGCATGTGATCAAAATGTACATTTTTTTAAACTTTTTTTTTTTTTTTGATGATGATGATGATGATGATGATGATGGTGGTGGTTATCAGGTTCAGATACATATTTTATCTTTGCTTGATTGTAATTTTTTCTAACCCTTTTAGTTTTCCATTTTTTATTCAGCAAGCTGTTTTTGTGACACAGGTACCTTTCAAGATTTGAGTAATTTATTATTTTAAAGGTCTTACATTTGTATGCCTTTTTACAAAATAAAGAGGGACAAATCGTTGTTTACTCTATATGGTCAAAGGGAGTGAGAACCTCTGCATTATATCTGTGTTATATATACACCATTCAGTGTTCCTTCAGCATCTTTTTAATAATAGAGCAGAATATATCCTGCACTTTATTTTTTTGCCATGCACGGTACTGTAAAGAATGCTCTTGAATAGTGAACCACCTTGTCACTTCACTTTTATATTGCATTTTAATTCTAAACATTCAAAAGTCTTGACTGATCACCACTAAGTGATTTTGCACTTAGTTATTTGAGATTCATGCTATCTGTTATATCACAAACAAACTTAAAAAATAAATTATTATTAAAAAAATATATATATATTATATATTTTATTATATATATATATATATATATATATATATATATATATATATATATATATATATATATATATATAATAAAAAAAGTAAAACAACTTGCAGAAATGCACTACTGTTTACAACAGAGAATACAAGTATGTGAAAATACATTGCATTCATTCATGTTTTATATCTGGGGTCTCTGAGACCTACAAAATGTAAGTAGTGTAACATCTTTCATGGTGGATGTTTGATTTGTGTTATCAAGATAAAAATATTTTATAACAAGTTCTCATGAAATTAGGAGAAGTTATGTATAATTAACCTGATTCTTGAATATTAGGTAAATTGAGCTATCAAAATGGCCTTGGTCTCTCAGACCCCAAACAGAACCTGAGGGTTAAAATATTAAATGTCATGTTTTTGTTTTCTTTAAAAGATGTGATATTAATATTCATATTCATTAAGTATCTATTCATTTCAACCCAATGTCTGTTTTTTCCAGAAAGGTAATTTATTCTTGCCACTTCAATTTGAGAGAAAGCTTTCATTTCTTCTGAACTCAAAACAACACTTAATCGTCAGTCCTTAGTTATGATGAGGAGTAAACCTGTACCAATTAATATTCAAGAGCAGGTTGTTAATATTTGCCGTATATCATTTCTCATTTAAATCATGTGGATGAGTGGAAGGTGATCCGTGAGGTGTTGGAGTCTGCCTGGCTTTATGAAAGTGATGATGTCCAACTCATGAATTCTTGAAATTTAGGATTTTTTTTTTTTTTTTAAATAAATTTAATGTGTCTGATATTATATAAGAATTTAAGGTTTTATTTGTGCCTTGTAGACACTTTTTACATTTTCTGGTTTGGTATGCTAGCAGGGTAAGCTTCTATAGTGGTGAATGGGAGACCACAAATATTTTTGTGTTCCCATTTACTTCAACACTAAAAGAAAAGAAAAAATATATATTCAGAGGAGAAAAAAAACAGAGATTGGTCACGACAGTCAGAAATTTGCGGTTACTCCCTCAGCAGCTGAATTTGAATTTTGAGTTACCTTTTATAAAAATGTATTCATGGGTAATGTAACACAAATGATAATGCTATACATGTATAATCTAAATAAATGATTGGAAAACAGTTAAATAAGATGTTAAATTAAGCCAAAACATGTCATCACAGTCTTTGAAAAGGTCTATTTGGGTTATTGAAACGTTTGGTCCACTAGTGACATTCACCATAGAATGAAAACCAACCCAGTGTACCAAAGAAATTCAGATATCCCTTTATTATATTATAAATATGTATTTATCACATCACTATTGCTGCTGAGTTATACAAGCAATAAGCTATTCGATTCTTGTGCATTAAAGTGATTTTGACAAGGGTGTATTTTCTTTAATTGACAACAAAATCGCAAGAATTTGAACAGTTATTTTATTACATTTTTTTTTATGAAGGATGAAAGGAAGGCAGGCAATAGGGAGGGGGAAGAAAATGCAGGTAGGGAATGCAGAAGGAAGGAAGGAAGGAAGGGTAGAAAGGAAGGAAGAGTAGAAAGGGATGGAAGTAAAGAAAAATAAATGTACTCCTTTCTTGCTTCCTTTCAGCTTTTTCCTTTGTTTTTTCTTTAAATTTATTTGGTGTGTGTTTCCATCTCATCTTCTGTGATCTTAAGTGGATCTATGAATAATCTCTGGCCACCGCTGTGGAGTGTGATATGATCTAGAGAGGATTAATCAAATATGAGTATAAATTAAAACTTTATTAGCATTCTCTCCCTTTGGACTCATCAGCATAATCAAAATTAGCCTTGCCTTATCCTCAAGCACGTATTTAATCCCTATCCATCATAATTAGTGCAGATTAAATTTTATTTTCCTGCTTAGTCCATTTCCTTTAACATTTCATTTAATTTATAATTAAAAAAAATATCAATCAAAATATTCATAATTTTAAGACAAAAGAAAATGCATTGAAATAAGGAATAGCTCCTTTTTTAATATTTAAAATCATCCTTCACTAAATTTTACAAACGACATTTTTATTGAACTAGTTAACTTTTAGATCTTAAGACATGTTGTACATTGGTTTCTTCAGGTCTGTGAAAAAGATACTTAAGCTGAAACCACAGGAAACTTGACTTCCTGCCTATTAACAAAACTCATTTCTGCAAACCTGGGGATCTCCTTCTTTCAAAAGCCAAACATTTATATCATTAAAACTGCAAAAAAAAAAAAAAAAAACTGGTGTTGCATCAGTGTGAAGAAACAACCTGAAATCACATCATAACAAGAAGGATCAAAAGTGACTTGTTTTGTTGGAGGCGCGTCACAGAGATTGTACATGTGCTTGCAACATGAAGAAGCTATGGGTTACTTTGAAACTGTAACTTCCCAATATACAAGCTACTCATTACTTAAAGTAGTTAAACTACAGTCAAGCTACTCTTAAAAAAAAAAGAAAAAAAAGTGGTATGTACATGGAAGCTATTTACGAAGAAAATTATTTTCAATATATAATGATCAGATGACACTAATTCATTCTGCAATCAGAAGTTCTATATTTAATAGGGTGACATTAAACAAATATGGTGAACATATTAAATTAATCATACAGATTTATACTAAATACAAGCTAATAAAACTAGAACACACCCTACTTTACGGTATATATCTGCAGGGTCAGTGCTACGATTTCTGTATGATTTATGATTTATGTGAACTAGTTTTTAGATGAACTGTCTAAACTAGCCTGAGTTCTCAATGGTAAATAAAAAGTTGACTGTTCATTTATATGTTAGAACAGATTCATTTAAATAATTTGCGTTTAACAGCGCTACATATGAAAGATGAGTGGGTTTGATTCATTGGGCGCCAGATGCTTTCGACATTATACAAATAGCTGAGCTACTGTCACACTAAAAAAATGTTTAAGTTAGTTGCTTCATTTAGTTATTTACTCCCCAAGGCAAGTTTGAACCTGGACTGTGTCATCGTCTAATGTACTTTCCAATAAAAGCATGCAATTCTATATATATACAAAATAATAATAATAATAATAATAATAATAATAATAATAATAATAATAATAAAAACAAGATAGAATAATTAAAACAACCATTTTGGAATATTGGCTCAAGTATTTTGCAAAATGAAAAGGCTAAACTGAGACATTGATGTGGACTACATTCAAGTGCTACTATCTTTTCCATAGGTGGCAATAAAGAGGTTTAGAAAGACAAGAGAGGATGGCAGAGGAAAGTAGAGTGAGCTTGTGGATAAAAGAGTTGTTTACTTTATCCCGGACACACGCACACACTGCCTGCAAACAAACAAAGTTTGCTATCCAAGGTCACCTACGTTGTGGAAGATATGATATCTGTGATGAATAATATAGTCAGTGAAGCTATTGTCTTTGTGTGTGTGTGTGTGTGGTTAACCAGGACATAGTTTTTTAGGTTACAAACTGGTAAATACAAAGGTATGACATATCTAGTGTCACTAGAAAACACACTAAACAATGTTTTTTTTTTTTTTTTTTTTTTAATGTAAAAATGCAGAAAGTGAAGGTTAGTTTTATGGGACATAATCTATAGTTCATACAGTATAAAAATCATTATGTCTATGAAGAGTCCTCATAAGGGTAGGCGCACCGTGTGTGTGTGTGTGTGTGTGTGTGTGTGTGTGTGTGTGTGTGTGTGTGTGCGCTTTGTTTGGGGCCATGGATCAAATGTAGCCGAGATTTCAGTGGCAGTGCATATTGTTTTGGGGCAGAGTTGTTCTTGGTGATAAAAGCCAAGATATGTTTCCATCACATCTTCTGCATAAGCTCTCTGTATGCGATGAACAAATTAATTATTTTGCTGCTGCATAATGATGTTTAAGGGTCCATTAGGTCTGTTGTTTTTTTTTTACATAAATATTTATGTTGATATCATTTGGATTGGACTTGGAACACTGTTTTCAAAGTAAAAACAAACAAACAATAAAACATCCTTAAAATAAGATCAATTCGAGTGAAATATAATAATATAAGATAGGCTAATGGAAGAATAATAATGTAAAAAAGTACAAATAAACTTTAAATATAAACCTTATTCAATTTTGTTAGATTTCTCTGAAAATAATAAAAAAAAAAACACTATAAAAATGTATGTGTATATGTGTGTGTGTGTACTTTAGTATATGCACTGTCACATTCCTTTATTTATTTTTTTGCAGTGCAAGATCTATTTCAATGAGGTCTTTTCACAAACAATTTAAGTCTTACTGTACCATCAACTTTTCTTCACTTGCTTGTTTTTGCATATTAGGTGGTTGATTGTGTATTTTTTTGGATGGTTTTGTGCTGTTTTTCAAGACTGTCCTAAATTTGAAACCCTTTCAAATGTCCTAACTTATCTGAAATTTGTTTCTCGTATTTCAGAAGAGATTATGTCAAATAATTTTGGGACATGTGAAAGTTCTCAAATTATAATATTTGTTCCCTCTCAGTTCTTTGCAAAAAAATAAAAAATAAAAAAAATTTCATGACTTCATCACTTTTAAAGGCAATATTTCAACAAAAGGCAACAATTCCAGATGTTCCCTGATCGGATAGAATGATTGCAACCATTATACCTGTGTTAACATTTTGTTGTTAATTGACCATGTGGATCAAAGTATGAGTTTCAAAGTATGTGACACATTCTTTAACACGCTTTAGCAGCCTGGACGCTTATATAATCTTGTGTCTTCATGCCTTATTTATTCTTTCTCTCTTTCTGTAGGTGCAGAGATGGTGGAGGCCAAGTGTCAGCAGTTCGAGGTGAGGAGTAGTGATGGAGAGAGAGTTCTCTTCTCTGCTGATGAGGAGGAGATCAGTATTGGCACAGATAAACTGAGAATCACAGGTAACACTGGAGCACATGCATTCTTTCAACATTTACATTCATGTGCATGAGTCAATTACATGTATACATGGGTCATAACAGTCATATATAGGGCTGTAAAAAATTATGCAGACCCTTAAAGGAATAGTCTTATGCAAAACAATGGCAGTGGATACTGCCTTACTTTAAAGTTTAAAAAGGTCCCAAAAGTACTGTATTATAAAAGTAGTACAAGCAATGTGTGTGTTATATTCCATATTACAAGTCTTCTGAATACTTACAATTGGTCTGGTTGAGAAACAACCTAAAATTTAAGTCATTTTTCAGTTAAAATATTTTGACCTTCATTGCATGTTCATGAAAGCTATGGGAGAAGCTTGTTTACAGTGTTTAATAAAACATGAGCATATTTAACATTTTATTCAATAAAGCAGAGGTGTTCAGGTTTATGCCTTTTTACAACCTTAACTTTTAAGGTACCAAATATGTTTGCGAGACATGTCATGCATGTGATGAACATGTTCATACATTGAAATGCATATAGATGATTTTAAATGGATTTTACATTTTCTCTTTCTGTATAAAACAGAGTATGCTGGGAGGTCAAGTGGAATCGCTAGAGGTCAGGGACAGAGAGGGCACATGTTCAGTAATTGGGCAGATCTGTCCATTACCATTTTTCACAAAAAGACATTGGTACAGGCAGAGAGAGAGAGGGAGAGATAGAGAGGGGGGGGGGGGGGGGGGGAGAGAAAGAAAGGGTGAGGAGAGATATAGAGCATGCATAAATGAAATACAGTGGTTTTGCAGAGGTGAGCCTAAAAAGCTAAGAATGTGTCAGAATGAAGAACTGCCCTGGGGAGACAAAGACAATCTGTAGAGAGAGAGAGGAAGAGAGACCATTTGGAGGGCATGTCCAAGTTTAGAGAGCATAAAGTGTTAACTCTTGTATTCTTTTCATTAGGAGTTTACATGCTCCGTGTTAGGAGACAGTTTTGACCCCCACACACTAAGAGTGTAATTTGTACCAAAATCATGATTTTGTTTTAAACAAATGTTATATCACTAACATCAATGATTTAAAAATGTGAAAGTTGTGAAGATTTTTTTTTTTTTTTTTACCTAGACATGAAATTACAACATAAAACCAGTAGATGGCTGCAGAGGTCAGCTCATTTGCCTGTAGCAAATTGTAGCAAACTGAGTTTTGTTTTCAGATCTTATGACTAGCATATATATATATATATATATTTTTTAGACAGTTGCTTTTTTTTAGGTTCCGCAATAATACTTACAAAGGCATTATGCTATAAATGTTATTTATGAGGACATCCCTATTGTCCCTGTAATTCAAACAGTTTAAAATAACACTAAACACCTTAAAAACTTAACCCTCTGGGGTCTGAGTGTGTTTTGGGCCCTGGAAAATTTTTGACATGCCTTGACATTTGTGCTTTTTTCAGTTGCTTAAAAACACATTAATGGCTAAAGTCTGATAACACTGTATCAGCACAAACAGGGCTACAATAATATGTGAGCTACATGTGTGTACATGTTTGTATTTTTGAGAAAATAATGTTTATGCGTGGTTTTTGAAAAAACAAAAATTGTAAGTCATTGAAATAAGGTCATATAACACATCATAAACATTTGTCCACAAGACTTTTGAGAACCGGATCTTGTAGCCTAGAGTTTTTGCTACAAAATGATGTGAAAACCATCCTGATCATTCATTCATAAAATACAATATAGTAATTTAACTTTTGTAAGACAATTTTAGTGTTGAAAGTTAATATGCGAGGAGGCGTGAATGATCATGAATATTTAGGTGATTCACACCTGAGAGACAATGACCCCTCCCCTGGGCCTATCACTGAGAAATGTGACAGAAAGTTAAAAGAATATATCTGACTATATATTTTCTTTACATAAAGACTTTACTTAATTTTAGACCTACATTACCGTTAAAAAAAGTATCTTCTGCTCACCAAGACTGGATTTATTTGATCCAAAATACAGTAAAAACATCCAAGTGTGAACTCGTTTTACAATTTAAAAGAACAGTTTTCTATTTGAATATATTGTAAAATGCAATTTGTGATCAAAGCTGAATTTTCAGCATCATTACTGCAGTCATCAGTGTCACATGATCCTTCAGAAATCATTATAATATGCTGATTTTCTAATATGGGCATATTTAAAGTGCATTTTACTCATTTACACCTGAACAGATATTTGCAAGCACAAGCTTTGTTTATGATAATAAGGCAGCATAAACACTAGTTAAAATATAATCTAAACATTCATATTATTTTTATATCATATTTATATCATATTTATATTAAACAGCATACAATTGAAATGCCTTCTTTAGCTGAAACAACATTTAAAATGTAACTAAAACTTGCTTATTAGGACATATTTAAAATGTCAATACTCTGAATCCTGGCTGGCAAGTCTGGAAACAGTCCCACTAGTAAAATATATTCAAGCAAATAGCATGTCAACTAATGAAAACTAAATGACTTACTCGTCTAAAATTGTATCCTCGGCTGGATCAAATCTCTCTTCAAAATACAAATGTTCATCGGAGCTCTTCTTCTGAGGAAAAAGTTAACTCTTCCTTAATATCCAGAAGTTTCATCGCCTGTGTATCGTTACAAACGCAGTAAAATGAATGAATTGTTTACAAACCTCTGAACACAGTCGGGGGGCGTGTACATTTGCATTGATTGTCTCAGCACATTAGCATATAAATGGCGCGCTCTGCTGGTGGGTGTGATAAGTATTCGTGGAGTTTCAGTTCATTTTTGTGACGTGTTTCTGAAATATGCTCGTGAACACGGAGACTGCTGAAAGCTCACCCTTTTTATTTTCTTTATTTTACAAAAGCACAATGTTTCATTGTTATTATGAGTGTACACAAATAAAAGTAGACCCTTTATAGTCTCTAATGATGTCTTACACGTATCTGTATGCCCCAAAATGAGAGAGTATTTTAAGTTGTTTCTGCTGTAATAACGAAAAAATCCAGCAGGACGCGCCGGCGTGTCCATCGACCCCAGAGGGTTAATCCATAAATTTTCAATAGGGAGTCAAATTTGACCCCAAACACTGTTAGTGTTACTTTTGTTTCACACCACTACACTAACAGAATCCAGCCCAGTTTTGTGTGTGTGTGTGTGTGTGTGTGTGTGTGTGTGTGTGTGTGTGTGTGTGTGTGTGTGTGTGTGTGTGTGTGTGTGTGTATAGATAGTAAATTTATGAAAAGTCACCAAACCTCATACCACTGATTGAAGGGAACCATGTTATTCAAAGAAGCAAAATTCAAAAGGAGTCAAGAAAGATCCCAACAGAAGATTAGGGTTAAATGTAGAGCAATTACGTGTTATTCCGCTGACCCTAATCATCAGCTTGAATCTTTTCCAAACATGATTGTGGGTAAAACTTGTGGTATTAAAGAAAAAGGGACAGAAATAACTAATAAAAAAGGAAGTAAGTAAGAAAGCCTTACATTGAGACTTATGAGAATCCACCAAATAAGCACATCTTGTGGAAAAAAAAAATATATTCTGCGAAATGGGGAACATTATAAAAGTTTTCAGTTCCTCAGTGCTTGTAATTTATCATTTTACATCTTATCCCACTTAGTGTGAGGTGCAGTGGCTAGTTTGAGTCACCTTATTAGTATAGAAGCTATAACAGACCACCAGTTATTAGATAAAGGGATTTGGTAAAGAATGGGCCAGGGATATACATTCCACTGTGGACTCTATGTGTTTATGTGGGCGGTGTAACTCTTCTGATGCTTAAGGAAAGTGCAGTGAGTTTGCTTTCACAAGAGCCTGTTTACACCTGGAATTACCATTTATTTTATATGATACAATCATAAGTGGTCAGCAGAGACTGAATGCCATTTACACCTGGTATCAACACAAGATTAACATGCATCTTCTGTGACCAATTGTGATTGGATTTTGTCAAAGGATGGGTCACTGATTTCATGATTACATAATTTCATAAGAGTTTGTCACTGCACGTTGATGTCAGGCATGTTGAGGCCATTCTCAGGAGAAAAAAAAAGGTGAATGTAGTGACATTTTTGCAAAATGATATTACATGGCTCCTTACAATTGTCATGACAGTTCTAAAGTAAAATGTCCTCTGTGTGGTGCTAAAAGCAAGATATCAAGATAGAAAATAATTTTCTCCCAAACAGATTTATAGACTATACACTGCAGGTTATGGCGGGAAGCCTGTGCCACCACTGCAACCTGCTCCAAAGACCATGTAGCTTTCCTCATTGTCTTCAGCACAATCTTGGTTAATGATCCCCCACTGATTTCATTACCTTTGGCTATGGAGACCTTTCCTCATGGGTTATTAGCACCCATGCCTGCCACAGTTAATGAGCCAGCGCCCACGCTTGCCATGGTTAACGAACCAGTGTCTATGCCTTTAGCTTCGACCATCCCAGAGCCAATGCCTTTAGCCACGACTGTCCCAAATCTAATGCCTCTAGCCTTGACCATTCACATAATAATGCTCCCAGCTTTCCAGAAAAGGAGGAGAAGTAAAAGGAAACCTGCTCCCCAGTCACTGCTAATGCTCAAAACATTGGAGGTTGTTCCCCAGTCACTGCCAGTGCTCACAACCATGGAGGTCATTCAAAAAGTCACTGCAAGTGCTCATGACAACGGAGGTCGTTCCCCAGTCACTGCCAGTGCTCACGAACACGGAGGTTGTTCCCCAGTCACTGCTAGTGCTCTTGACCTCGGAAGTCAGTTTCCAGCCTTCCACGGCTCCTTTGTCCAAGCCTTCCACGGCTCCTTTGTCTGAGCCTCCCATGGCTCCACCTTCCCTGGCTCTGCCTCCCATGATTCTGCCTCTCTTAGCTCCACCCATCGAGACTTCCATGGCTCCGCTTCCCTTGGTTCCGCCTCCCATGTCTCCGCCTTCCCTGGCTCCATCCCTCGAGTGTCCCATGGCTTCATCCCTTGAGCCTCCCATGGCTCTACTTTCCACAGCTCTGCCTTTTGGGCCTCCCATGGCTCCGCCTTCCCTGGCTCTGCCTCCCGTGACTTTGCCTTACATGGCTCCACCCCTCGATCCTTCCATGTCTTTGCCCCCAAACATCTCTTGGCTCCGCCTTCCCTTGCTCCGCCTTCCTTGGCTCTGCCCGTCGAACATCTCCTGGCTCCACATGCCTTCGTTGAACCTCTCCAGAATCCACATGGCTTCATTGAGCCTCTCTCAGCACCACCTGCCTTCGTCGACCCTTCCATGGCTCTGCCCTCAATCCCTGGAACTCCACCTCCTATGATTCAGCCTGCTTCACCATGGTCTCTACCTCCTAACCTTCCAACCCCTACTCCAGTTGCTCCACTTCTGGATCTGCTTATGACCCCAGCTCCTATGTCTCCACCTCCTCTGACCGAATCACCTCCCAAGCCTCATGATTCTGTCCCTGCTCTATGGCCACATCCCAAACTTCCGGACCCTGTCCTGCTCTATGGATGGTTCCTAGGCCTCCTGATCCTGTCCCTGCTCTGTGGCCACCTCCCAGTCCACCTGACCCAGTCCCTGCCCTGCATTCGCCTCCCAGGCCTCCTGACCTGTTCCCTACTATACGGTCACTGCCCTGTACTATACTGTACAGCAGGGGTGACCAACCCTGCTCCTGGAGAGCTACCTTCCTGCAGAGTTTAGCTCCAACACACCTGCTTGTCATTTTCAAGTAATCCTAAAGACCTTGATAAACTGGTTCAGGTGTGTTTGATTAGGGTTGGATCTAAACTCTGCAGGAAGGTAGCTCTCCAGGAGCAGGGTTGGTCACCCCTGCTGTACAGCTTCGACCTGGTCTAAAGCCGGCTTGGTTTTCTCTTGTGTTTTGTTCACGATGTGGGGGAATTCGATTTAGTATTATTTTTTCCATTATTTTATAGGCAATGACTAGTAGGGTGATGCCGCGAAAGTTGTGGAAGTTTTTCTTGTCCCCCTTTTTGAATATTGGTATTACAATGGCCTTCTGCCAGTCACATGGTATTTTTTCTTCACTCCAGATGCTCGCATACAGGTCCGCTAGGTCGCTGATTAGGTCTTGGTTGGGAACTTTAAATACTTCTGGCGGGAGGCCATCATGACCTGGTGAGTGACCACCCTTAAGGCCCTCGATTGCATTTTGGATTTCTTCTTTTGACGGTGGATCAGTAGAGATGCTAGGGTCAGAGAGTACCTCAGGAGCCATAAGAGGCATGTAAGGTTGCTGTAACGCATCTTTGTTCAACAGCTGATTGAAGTTTTCTGCCCAGCATTCGATGAGTTTGATTTGTTTTTAATGGTTTGACCAGTTTCATCCATAACAGTATGGGATACTGGATGTGAGTATTTTCGGGCCAGTTTGTTGGCAAGCCTGAATAATGTTTTATGGGTTCTAGTATGGCCGAGAACCATTGAGACAATTTTAAGTGAATCATTTATTTGGGACCATTTGGTGTCAACAGATCCTAAGTCTAAGGTAGGTTTTATTCTTGTATATGTAGTGGTGAACTCATGGCTTTTCCCAGGAACCTTTAATCGGTTGATGACGATTTTTCTGGGTAGTTTGGGTCTTCTTTTGCAATGGGGTTTTAGCTTAAATCTGCATGAACATACAGATGCAGGCCTCTGTCATTGTTCGTGTGCATTGTGGCCTTAGAAACAGAAAACTGGCCTATATACTCGAATGAACAAACTAAAAGTTAGAGGCAGGGGTGTAATGGCCATTGGGAGCACCAGCATTTTCCTGGTGGGCCGCTGGATAATTTTGGCCATCCCGTTACTGCGCAAGTACCGGCCCATCCTACAGGCAATATAGGCGGCCGCTCTGGGTTCCAACATGACCGCGCAGACCCCATTGCAGTGTGAATATTCTAAAAACTTTGTGTGGTAAACCCAACACAATGGCTTAATTTTGGAAAAAAACTGAAATACTTGTATTTTTGAATTATTAACACATTGTAGGTAATTTCTGTGTGTGCTCATTTAGACTGTACCGTGTGTGGGCCTCATTATTTGACGTCAACCAAAGACATCATATTAAGTATAAGATGAGCTTTGAATAATCACAAAATGACAAATAACTGGGAGTTACAACAAATACAATAAAACATATACATTTGTATAATTTATTCAAATTGGGAGCTGAAGTGCAGCTTGCTAAATAACTCTCATGCCTTATAAAAATTTAGAAAAAAAGCCAAGAAAAAAATTACTTTGTGGCAATTTCAGACTGAGGCTTACTTCTTTTAAAGGATAGCAGAAACAGCGCTTGTCAAAGCATAGGGCTTTTCACTTTTTCTCAGGAATAATCTGGGGAAGGAATTAAAACACTTCATATATATATATATATATATATATATATATATATATATCTACAACAAACTCACATAGAGTGAAAATATGAGCAATGAAATCTGCAAAATATCTGAAAAGTTCTACACATAAAGAGGTATATTTATATTTGTTTATATTTATATATTCTAGCCAACTTTTTTTAAATAAACATTTACACATATTTATGTGAGTAATTGACATGAAATGTAAGCATTATCATCCGTGTCCTGCTGTGATTTCTGAAATGTCACTCTCTCCCTCGCTGCTAGAAGAGCCGCAAGCCACGCAGGTTTTCACTATCTAGGCTTTCCCCGCTCACGCCTGTGCATCTCTCATGGAGCAAAATAAGCAGTGCAATACACTTAACACTGATTTGCACATTAATCTGTTCACACAGCTAACAAACTGTCCACTGCTAACAGACTGTCCACTGGTGAGCAGTGAATGTTTGTAATTAAGCTTTAAAGCTGCGATGTCACTCGGACACCAGAAAGAGAAATAAACTCAGACAAATAATGATGTCTGACAAATACAAACGTTCACTCTAGCACATAAAAAAATATAAACATTTCTATAGCAAAATTAAATGATGTAACTTGATTTAATTCACCCATTTTTCATAACAAGGCTTTCAGCATCTCTTTCCGATCTGCCACTCTCAATGCTCTTGATGGACTGATTTTCTAAATTCCAATAACAAGCCACATACTAGTGTGAGGGCATGTCTTAAACAATTAACATCCAATAAAATAAAGGGAAACAAACAATTGCACAAGTGAAATTAAACCAAAGTTTAGTGTGTGTATGGAGTTTCAAAAGGAAACACACACTCATAATACACTCATATAATACCATAGAACAGGTGCTCAATTAAGTTCCAAGAGGTTCGGTCTCTATATTTCCTTCCCAGCAAAGGTCCGGATAATAATATGTAGCTTACACTGTGTCCTATAGCTATGAAATGTTATATATATATATATATATATATATATATATATATATATATATATATATATATATATATATATATATATATATATATATACATACATACATACATATACATATATATAAAATAACGCCATTAATCGCAATGCCCCGGACCGTAATATGGAAGATTCCTGAGAAATGCAAGCTTGTAGTACCGCCTGTTTACTCCAGAGGGCAGTAAGTGAAACTTCAGCTGTGTGGCAATGAGCAGTTTATATAGTGAAGAAAAACACCTTTGAGCAGCAGAACAACACAAACATGCGTTAAGTTCTTGAGTTCAAAACACTTTATGGAGCGCAAATCTGATCTAAGGGATCTCAAGATGTGTTCTAAGAATTAAACTATATTTAACTTGACACGGTGACCTAAAAATTTTATGTTTATGACGCAACGCATCCAAGATGCTACACAAGCATGTCTGATGCAGCTGTTCATTGACGGGTCTTTTAACTAGCCCTCATAATAAATCTCCAACTGATTGACAAATTCACCAAATGGTAGTAAACAATACATTGTATTCTAAAGCTTCTTTTTGTATTGTCTTATTAATGATGAACTCTTCTGCCACAAGAATGTAATGCATATTAATTATCTGAATATTTTTGTATTTTATTTTATTTTATTTTATATATATATAATAAAAATAGAAATTAAAAAGAATTCCTAAACAGTCAAAATAGTCTCTTCAAAACTGGGCAGGGATGAGGACATTGGGGGCCCAGAGACAGCCAAAGTAGAGTGTCTGAGGGAGCTTCTACCAAAAGATTATAGTATTTCATCAAGACTTCATCAGTCGAGGAAACTTGGATATGAATATTAAAAGATAACATCAACAGCAGCAGTCCCGTTTTTGTGTTTAAATATTTTTACATTCAGAAACTATGGGACATATGAGGACTTTTGACAGATAAAAACACTGTATGGGGGTTCAGGGGTGTCCCCTGAATATTTTATTTTTGTATTAAAATATAAAAGTCTGAATAGACCATTTTTATTTTTTTTGTAACAAACATACAATTTACATAACAGTGAAGTATTAAAATACTGTTTGCTTAATTTAAGTATAAATAGGTATTTCTTGCCACCCATGCCATGATGACATCTGAATAATGTTCACAAAATTGAACAAAAATTTTTTTTATTAGAAAATGCTCATTACATGCTGTTTAATAAAGCTGAATTTAGACAGGGGAGGGAAAAACGTTATTGACTAAAGGTGCCACATTACTGTAGCTTGTCATGACACAGACCTGGCTTATCTGAACATATCAGACAGATGAATATAGTTTCACTTTTCTTAATTTTTGTTTTCTACAGTGTGTTTAAGCGAAAGATGCCAGTATCTGTAGCGTTGTCTCTGATAATGTTGTTAAAATAACTGTGCCTGCAACTACGTACAGTAAATTCTTTATGCTACGCCTCTTTAGTGGGGAGAGAGGAAAAGCATGGAGAGCAGGAATAAAAGCTCATTCAGCTCTAGGGAATACTCGCTTGGCACTGACCGTGCTTTGTTCCCGCTTCGTGTGCATATACACGCATGCTTACACAATCACTTGGCCAGATGTCAGCTAACTAGCACAAAGATTTAGATCTCAGTCCGGATTGAGTTGTCCTTCAGTCCAGATCCGGAACGGAGTCCGCCTATTGAGTACCCCTGCCATTGAATTTATGGACATTTTATAAACCATACACAGTAACTCATATAGATTTGCATATAGAATCATATAAGGTAAACAAACTACATAAACCGCTTTATTTAGTCTCTATAGTCTATAGAAATTTGAAACGTGAAAAATTAGAGAGTTATTCTCTATTAATGTTTCACAGTGTTGGATAAGTTACTCTAAAAACGTGATTATTAATAATGGTAAATTGTCTGCACTTATATAGCGTCTTTTTGACCTTAGCGGTATTCAAAGAGATTTATACTGTGTCTCATTCACCCATTCACACACCAATGATGGCAGAGATGCCATGCAAGGTGCCTTGCCCAAGTACACTTCAGCATGTGGCGTCACGTGGGCCAGGAATCGAACCACCAACCCTGCGATTAGCGGACAACCCGCTCTACCACCTGAGCCACAGCCGCCCTAATAACTACTAATTACATCTTCTATAGTATAATACGATTACTGTACTAGTTACTCTGTCTGAAAAGTAATTCCATTACTTATTACTAATTACTTTCTAAAACACTTAGAAACCTCGACCAGATGGAAAATACAAGGAGAGACATGAAACTGTTCTTTTAATTCTTTTAAATATAATCACATAAAATCCAATAAATTATTCATGAACTGGCCAAATAATTTAAGGGTGCAGCATTAAATTAGAAAACCTATATTTTAATATTAGATGTTAAATTTCGATTTTAAATTTACTATAGTTTTATATAGAATTTATCTATGTGTATACAGTATTTAATGCAATTACATCAGAAATAACTGTAATTAAATAACTGAAAAATTAAGAGTCAGCCTTTACTTAACTTATTTCAATTAAAAAGTAATTACAGTAATTAATTACTTAGTAATACATTACACCCAACACTGGTGTTTTTCCTCAATATTAGCCCAAATTTACCCTTTGGTTACAATAGAGACAGAGCCAAGTCTCCATCATTTCAAAATAAGAGTCCCTTGCGTATTTTGGGCTTTACACAATAAACTGTATCTGGGATTTTTTTAATTTGCGACTCTACGTACTCTGTGTATGTGCCTGTCATTATAAGTAAAGACTAAGATTTTCTTTTGTCTACATTCAATAAATAGATTTTTAAAACTATTGGGCGATTAATCAGTTATCAGCCTTTTCCACCACCTTAGTTATCGGTATTGGCAAAATCTACCATTGGTTGACCTCTAGTCTATAGCAGCTCCTTATCTATTTATTTATAAATGTAATTTATAATACATTTTTTTTTTTTTTTTTCAGAAAAGACATGGACTGTTAATAGCTACAATATCTTGGCCTCTTTCATCATGTGGTCTGCTGGCTTCATACAGCATTCATCTTGCTGCAAACATAAATTCCCATGCATGTCTAGGCTTGTTTATACAGGTTTGGTGCTGGTCTAGTTTACCCTGCAAATTAATGAATGTTCCTGTTAAAAATTAGGATTGCTAATTTGTTTTACATTTGCCTTTTTAACACTATGGTCGCAAGTACCATTTTCCACAATAATGTTTGTCGACTCTGTGTTCATTTTTAATTCAATTCAATCTTCACTCTCTCTTTTTTGTCTCTTTATCTCTCTAGGCAATGAGGGAGTTGTGTTTAGTCATTCAGTGGAGACGCCACATGTTCGAGCGGAACCATTCCAAGACCTGAAGTAAGACATGGCATTCTTAGTGTATCGCATTAGCATGCATGATTCACACAGATAACCGAGAGAGAGAGAATAGATGAATGAAAGACAGAAAAAAGAAAAGAGAGGGATAGAGAAAGTACTGCATGAAGTCATTAAACATGAACCTTATTGAATATCCACTTCCTAATTGTCCATAGAAGCTTTATATCCTCAATATTCAATGACAAACTGTCCCATTCACACTTGGTAATAAGAAAGAGAACAAGACCTCTCTGACACACCCAATCCATCACCGGTGGATCGGCCAATCGGATTGATCTAATCTCTTCTGTCTTCACTAGTTGATATCTGATTGGATGTCTAATAGGTCACTAATGCATCTCAAAGCTTTTCACTCTCCCAAACTCTCCAATTTATTTACTACAACTACAGGAAATTATGTAGTGGCATGATGGAGGAAGTCACTTTCAGTGTACAAGTAAGTAGGTTACTGAGGGGAACCGAGGACTTTTATGGTTCAGTGTGGTTTAATAGAGCACTGCTGAGTGCTGTCTAATCGCTTATGAGCTCACTTAATGTAAATGCACCAGGATCATATCTACTTTCGATGGAGGAAAAATCTGACAACTGCTGGGTTAATGGAGGGAGAGTGACATTACCTATGAGACTTTAAGCTTTCAACAGGAGTGTTTTAGTCTAATTTCTTATCTTGATGGCTAGCACGATCAGAGTTTGAACTTGTGAATCCAAGGTTGCCATATCTTACTCCTTTTATTAATGTGTGCAAAGTTGCAGTGGACCCAAGTAGTATTTGGACACTTAAGCCACATTTAAAGCTTATAAATGTCAGTGCATCAGATAACAAATTATTAAACTAATTGGAAATTATTTAAAGAGAGAAAGCATTCCCATATTGTCAATCCAAACAATTTACAGAACAAATTTAGTTTTTACATTCTAAAACTATACAGGGGAGACTGGGGCTAGTTGTCACACGGGGAAGGTGTCATAAGAGCTATGTTTCATTAACAATAAGATTTGCAGTAAAAAGTCCAATTGCACAAACGTGTGTTTTCTCTAGGAGTATTTTTTAGGAGTTAGTTTCAAGTTCAAGTTCCTAGTTCAAAACCCTCTTTAATTAGCATACCTTTTGTGAAGTACTCTACCATTTTTGGTTTAGCTATTGGATGAACGTATTCAAACCACACAATACATTAATGCAAGTGTCAGCAATATTATGAAGTAATATTACTACCAAAAGGTTTAAATGTGCTTTTAGGTCTGGTATGTTGTCACATTTTTATCAGGCAGGTTGTCACATGCATTTAAAATGTCATAATTTATACAATTAATTACAAAAAAAATTATAATAATCATTTCCAAAACATTGTTTAGATATTTTTCCATATTTGTCACTTAATGACACCCCATATAGTGTGTAAGCATATCTGCTATTGGTGATCGATGTCACAAAAGGTCAATGTGTGTTCAATTAATATTTTTTTCCAGGGCATGAATGAAAATGAAAATGTTCTTGTCTTTTGTGTAGCCAACACTTTAAGGTATAATGCTATGCATAATGTTACTTTCAATTGACTGTCAAATGAACTTTAGAAAGCATTCCATGTAGTATATTCCATGTAGTCCCTCAATTAAAAATATTTTCATATGGAATATAGAATGTCACAATGCAGGACATGTCAACTTCCCAAAAGTATTTCTAGTCAACTACCCAGTTTTCAAAATGACTAAGAAAAGTTAAGTTCATTTTGAGAAAAATGTCTAGCATAATTTGTTTGCAGATGATACTCGGCTTGATATTTTGTAATCTAATGCAAATTCATTCTTACATATTGAAGTGTTGCTTAAGTAACCAAAATACTTTTTGGCAACACTGTATTGACACTTTTCACACCTGGTTTGTTTGGAGCATTCATTTCAGAACCTGGTGCTCTTTCTCCCTTAGTGCTGTTCGTTTAGGCATGACTGTTTATGAACATGGAAATCGGTCTGCATCAAAACAATAGATCGAAGACCACCTGGTCAAAGAAGTCTTGGTCTGATTTTTTTTTAAACAAACTCTGGGACGGATCACATGTAGTGAGAATGCAATCTGACCCAACAAACAAAGTACTAACCCTACAGACTTTATTCACAGTAGTGCCATTTTCGATATTTAAAGGGAATGAAAACTAGGCTATGAGTGCTAGACTTACCATCTTTTCAATGGAATACACTATAAAAAGCTGAATAAAACTCCTAGATCCCATCTGATTTTCCACAACTCATGTTGTCTGGAGTTTTTTTGTCTCAGGAATGTTCTTGGAAAGATTTTTTTAAAATGTTTTGACTGCGGAATGATCCAAAAGCACTTTAAACTCCTGTACAGCCAATTGAAGGGACTGTATGTCTATCACTCACAGCCTCGTTGCCATTCCCATCAAAGATGGCCCTGCTGTGAAAAAGGCCTATTATAACCATGAGCATACCTGATGGTTCTTTGGAGAAGAAATCAATAAGTCAGCATGTCACTGTAATTCATTAAAATGTGAACATAGGCTTTTTGGTGACTATATTAGATATAAATAATAAAAAAAAGATTCTGAGCTATCTATAATTTTAGCCCAGTCTGCCATCTGTTTCAACAGAGAAGAGAAGCCACAGAATGTAATTGAGTCAAACTCTGTAGAGAATGGGTACCCTCATCATGACCCTCTCATCCTCCAGTATCACAATGAACATGAGTTTCAGATGGTTGTCCTCAGATAGAAGTCTGCATCCTTGGCTGACCTGTGTATTAACATTCCCTTACCACTTTGCAGGGATTAATACCTTATTACACGCTTTGTGTGTTTCACTACACTCTCGCCCTCATTAATTTTTTTAAATCGAGAGTAGGAAACATATAAGCCAGGTTCACTTTCTCCTAATTATTGTTTTATTGAAGTGTGCTTATTATCGCCATGCTTAGCAGCTAATTGAAACGAGCTGACTTAATGAGTTATGAGCTAGCTCTGTGTCGTCCTTGGTGTGTGAAACATTTGTAAACAAATGTTTGCCCTGTTTTCGCAGTCTCACATATCCAACTCTCTCTCCTTCTGTCTCAGTGTCTCTGACCCTCTGAGAGTTCAGAATTACACAGTTAAAGTAAATGAAACATGTAATGACTTAATAGAGTCTATAAAAGAGTATTGTCTTATGATATGGTCTCACAGACCAGTTTTATTGTATCCTGTTGAAATACTTCGGGTAAATACACAGGTTCCTTGGCATGAGTTGTTTAGACCACCTTAAAGTAAGACATACGTGTGACGAGCCGTATTTCTAACTGCACATTTGTTATATTTTAAATAATATTTTTTAAAGTTTCACTTACAAGGCTTTGATCAATGGAGTAGTTCAACCAAATATAGCGAAAGGCACTGAACTTTATTAAGTGGCTTTGAATAAAAGTAACATCTGAATGACAAAGTAGTGAATGTTAGTATGTGTGTTGAAGCTAAAAGTCCCATTCAATTATTAAGTTAAATTCTGATATAAGTTTCTGTTTAAAAATGATACTATATCTACACTGTTTTAAATGCATCAAATAATGAAATCAATAGAGATGCCTGGTTAGGTAGTCTCCTTATCTTCAGGACAAAACTGTGTGTTACCCGTGCTTAATGTGTTTGTTTATCATAAGGAAATGGTACTTATTATTACCTTCTTATCGACTTTAGAGAATTAACTTCACATGCATGCTTTCATAAGCTTATGAAATTTATGGAGTTTTGTGCTGATTAATTATGATAGGATGCTCACTAAATATTTAGCTATTTATTTATTTAAATTTTATTTGTTTTTAATTTAAGGACCTTTAATGGTCCTTAATGGTCAGTCCAGAATTGTTTGTAGAAATATCAACTGATTTCATAATCTTCTTTACCATTACAGTCTATTGTTCGCTTACATTTAAAATGTGTTAAATGCTTATTTTATTATGTTATTCAATATTGTATTTTCTTTTACACATTAATTTCTAACTAGCTGCATAAAACAGAAGTGTTGAAGAATGTCTAAGCTTTCTTTATGAATTAGGTGCACAAGCTACATTTTATCACTGTCACAGTTTGTCTCCACCATGTTCAAGGACTCTTAATTTGAAGTTTTCTCCTACACTACGTTTCCCAGAATCCACTGCCCTGAGCACTTCCTCATTATCCCCACCTGTATGCAATTCCCTCATTAAGTTCCCTGTGTATATATACCTTCTAATTTTGATCATTGGTTGGCAGTACTTGAATGGTAATGTCTGAAGTGTCATGTCTGAAGTGTTAGTTTGGCATGTTGATTAGTTTATTGTTAGGTTCCGCTCCAGTGTGTATAATTAAATGATGCAAAGATTCAACTCCTGCGTCTTCCACTCCTCAGACTCCAAACATTACAATCAATTGCTACAGTAAAGTTCGTCAACATATTTTTGTTTTTATTTCTGTATGCAAACAATGTCATATCAAACCTATCCCATGCATAATAATAATGAATCTCAATGCTTTTATTAAGATTGTCAAACATAAGTTAACTTCAGTGTTGCATTGCTAATGACACAATCAGTGCACAGTTAGCACAGAGCCCAATGCAAAAAAAAAAACCTATGCTGGTAAACAATTAATACATTTAGCTCAACTATCCAAATCGCAGTCATCTTTTGGCACTGCAAGCTATATCTTTCATTTGAAACACTTGGATGATTGTCCAGAGTTCTGATTAATGTTTCACAAATTACATTAAAATTAGCTCAATACACAAGTTACAGAGTATCTTTCTTTTTTGTTATTCCTTATAGATCCTTTTAATAGTTATTAATCATTTTATTAACCAAGTGTGCCTGATTGTTTGCTCTGTGCGCTGTTATGATCATTGTAATTGGTTGAATAATGGGATCTTATGCGATTTGTGACAGTTCATCACTAAATTGTAAATCATAATTAGTGTTGGCCAATTTTATATTGATACATATTTGTATGAATTACAGCATCCACATCAGCAAGAAAGACAACTGCAGTGAGTAAACAAATGTTTTGATTGCCAGGGATTAAATCCTGGCTCTACATTCCTGCAACACTAACCACAATTCCAATCAACGTCTATAGGCATTCCATCTTTTATGCTTCTTGGCATGCTTCTGGTAATTTGCTTTCATTTGTTTAGTTCAGCGCTGAGGTTTGAACTTGCCTAAGGCTCTCATTAATTAAACAGCAAATCTCTGACATAGAAACATTACCAAAATTTGAGACAACTTGGATTGCTTCCATTTTCCTTCATGTTTTACTCTCCTCTGACTCACATTCCTTTCTTTGTTAGGGCACTGTCATCTCAATTGGTGTTGTACCTAAGATCGTGTTTAAAGTAAAAGTTTACCCAAAAATTTATATTTTGTCATCTTCACTCACCATAATGTAATTCTAACCCATATGACTTTCTTTCTTCTGTGGAACACGAAAAGGGAGATGCTAGGCAGAATGTTAGCCTCAGTCACCAATGATTGAATCTCACGAAACCTGTCAAGAAAATGTCCTGGTCTTATTTTACTCCAAAATCAAAAGAAACAAACCATTTATTTACTTATTTATTACATATAGAAAATTAAGCCTATTTCTATGACCATTTTTGCATAGATTATTTCATTAACATTTTACCTCTCAATTCTCATTACTGCAATGTAAAAATAAAAAGATAAATTATTTAAATTGTGAAGTATTTATACATCATAGTAGTACTCCCTTGGTACTGCATTTCATTTCATTTCATTTTAAAGAAAACTTAATTGTACAGCACAGTCTTATTAACTGTAATACAGTGAAATTGAAAACAATGGGACAAGTAAAACATCCGGAAGCATTACGAAAATGGGAACTGGGGGGTAAAATGTTCTTAAGTGTCCTGAATAGAGTTGGGGTACTCTAGTTTGGACTCTGACTCACGTCCAATATTAATGGACTTGGATTTGTCATGGACTCGAGCCTTTGGGACTCTGAGTCCAGCCGAGTCCATTGCATTTGTGATGCAATTAAAAAATGTAATAAATAAATAACAAAACAGAAATGAATGAACACATCTCGGTCTGCATGCAACTGTGTTAGCCCCTGAAGTCATAGACATAGCCATAGTTGTTTCACTGTGTTTAAGCAAACACACGCACACACACATATGCACTCGCCCAGTCACACTCATCAGTCAACCAATACGCTTGAATATAACTATAGAGACTACTGTATCACATTGACTACCGAGGTGGCTGGCACAACAAAAACATAAAGACAGGTATGTAGCCAATATAACTGAAACTAAACAAAGCAGTTTCACATGACACAGAACCTGACAGGTAAAAATGCATGTGGCATTTGTGCAGCCAAGACGGTGCTCGCATTGCGGTTTCATCATGATTAAAAACTTAAAACCAAGAACATCATAGAGTCAAGTCACCCACATCATGTATCTCACAGTTTACTAAAAACAGCATATTGAAAATAGAAATACATAAAAATATTATTAATATTAGATAGTAAGTCTTTTTAGGCATAATGTATCTACACGTGTAGGCTTCTGTAGTCTCTTGTCGTTCACGCATTGATGTCAGCTTGAACTGGTCCATAATAGTTTGATGAATTAATTGTTTTTCTTTTTAAATAGTTGGGGGGATAAAAAGCTTTATTGCTAAAGCAGACAGCAACTCTAAAAAGATAAACAGCACCTATTTATCATTGATTGACTATTTTCAAAGCATTGACGAGTTTCGCAAAATGCATTCTTTTACAGCATTTGTCAACCATTCACAACATTCAACCATGCACAATAAAATATTAGGATATTTTGGGCAGTGAAATGTTTTGTTTATAATTTAATTATAGACTATAAAATAAATGTATTATTCTATGACAGAGTCCGTGTATGAAACTAAACTTCATGTTACGACTTTTTTTTAATTTTAAACCACCGGATAACTTATGCATGTCTTTTTTAGCCTACATCTCTGATATATTTGGCAAATATGTTACATTTATGACATGTTTGTGCAGTTAAAGACGAGCTCAATCAAATTGTATTTGGTTGGTATTTAAAGACTTCAGAATGATTGCAGACCAATGTGGCTGCCTCTCAAGCAAATATCAATTACTATTAATTTTTTTATCTTCTGCGGCAGCTGCTGCGAGACGCACACGGACGCATCAGGGATTTAGGTACACGAGCAGCACGCAGAACTGCCCTGCATTGTGCGGTTTCCCACAAATTAACTAGAAAATCATGTCTGTGATGACATGATTCTAATATTATCAGGGGACTTTTATAGTGTTTTTGAATGAAGCATTTGCAGTCTAATTGTGAGAAGTAACTTCTCAGTGAGTGCTAATTACTACTGTGTTGACTGATTTGTATGTACTGTATTTTCCCAAATCAGTCGGCAGATAGAGAAAAAAGATTCAGAAAGAAATCTCCGTATAGACTTTTTGATTTATTTAGATGTATTGTTTTTAACCCAGCATTTTTTAGAGTGTATGCTTTCATTCTGAAACCACTTTGAAGTTTGTTCAGCAGGATACTAATTTATATATATATATATATATATATTTATATATATATTTATATATATATATTTATATATATTAAGACAACAGAGGTGTTTTTGTTACATTTATATTGACAAACTCTTTTTTTCTTAGTTGTGAAATTTAAACTAAAATTTAAATATTGATGTTGAGTTTACGGTTACAATTTTTATTCAGATTCATGAACGGATTCATTCGGACTCGACTCAGACCCGGCCTGTTATGGACTCTGCCTTGAGTCTGAATCGGCCCCATTTGGACTCAGACTCAACTCTGATTCGATTGTTTAAAGACTCAGATTTGACTAGGACTTGACTAAGGTGTACTCAAACACAACACTAGTCCAGAAAATAATGTTGAAATCCAAAAACTATTTCTGTCTATCTCCTTTTGTGTTCCATGGAAGCAAGAATGTCAAACAGGGGTTGGAACAGCATGAGTCTGAGTGAAACCATTTTTGGGTGAACAAATCCTAAGGCCATAGACCAAGTTTAAGCACTCAGTAATAGCCTCACAATCGTTATCAACCTTCGTCTGCCCTATTGTAGGGTTCAGTCAAGCTTCTTAATAGCCTACCAGTTGGGTGGGTAAAAGGTGAGAGTGCATCAGAGTTGTACCATTAGCAATCAGTTAACTCTGCCAGCGAATGTGAGGTATAATAAGATGAAAATTTATCTAGCTTCCCAGAAGCTGATGAGAGAGTCTGAGAATTTCACTCTTCGAGTCCACATCCATCTAAAGCTCACACCTCAGAAAGAAACTCCAAGATATTTTCAATATCGCCAATGTCTTTCCTTTCTTGCCACTGAAAACAACACAAGTGCTGGTTATTTCATCATTGATGTGGGAGGCGATTTCACTTGTTGTTTTGTTTTTCCTCTCTGTTTGTTTACTATAGATGTATCAGAATTCTAAGTCTGGTTTCAGACTAAACATTATTAAAATTATACAGAATCACAAGTTGAAGAGTGTTTGAACAATGACTAGTCATTAAATGTTAGGTTGACATTAGCAATGATGAGAGAGTGTGAGAGAGCAAGAGATAGAGAGAGAAAGAGAGAGAGAGCGTGGGATGTTTTTCTTTGTTTTGCTTTTTGTTTTGTTTCAATTAATTTAGCAGAAAATCTCTGTTTTTTTGAAGATTAAACACTTCTGGAGGACTTAATGTGCACTCGCACCATATGTGGTGGTTTGCGTCAAATTCACATGAAAGTAAACATCGATTAATGTGCAGGTGATCTCAAAGCACTCTGATTTGACTTTTTGTCACATTTGCAAAATGCAAATATACTCAAACTTACATACAAAGTTAATAACATGCACTGAGATGGCTCAGTGGGTAGTACTTTTGCCTCACAGCAAGAAGGTTCCTGGTTTGAGTCCTGGCTCACCCAGACTTTTTTTGTGTGGAGTTTGTATGTTCTCCCTGTGTTTACATGGGTTTCCTCTGTGTGATCCGGTTTCCCCCACAGTCCAAAACATATGCAGGTTAAGTGAATTCAAAGCTTAAAAAAAGAAATAAATGCTATAAGTTTGAATGTTTATGTCTGTGTGTGTTTGCCCTGTGATGTGCAGGCCACTTGTCCAGGGTGTTTCCCTCCCTTAGGCCTGAGACAGCTGGGATAGGCTCCAGCACTTTAGGACAAGCAACTTTAGAAGGTGGATGTATTTGTGGCAATTAATCTTCAACCTAACTTTTGTAATTGTGACAGCTCTAATCACACCTAACATGATTCATTGTGATTATTCATGAGTAATCACAGAAAAGGCTGATTGATTAGACAACCCTGTTTGTTTTTGGTTTGTTTTGTTGGGCTGGTGGGCTGCAACCAAGAGTCACGTCTTAACTGAGGGCAACACATCAAACTCTTCCAGCCCCCTTTGCTTTGCATTTAATTAATCTATCTAGGAAAGCTTTTTTATTTTTTCTGTGCTGACTTAATGGAACTTTGAGCAGCAGGGATGGTTTTTATTTATTTATTTATTTTCATTGTTGCTTCAAATTTGTCACATGATTAACTTTATAATCAGGAGAACAAGGGTGAAAGACTGAGATTGTATTATTAGTATTGACCTAAATTACTAAAACATAAAAAAACAGCATAATATAAATGTATTGGTTTTCAGGAGTATAGCACCATGTTCCCTTTACAAAAAGCTACACTATGATGCTGTGCTGCTAAGCGCTTTGGGAACGATCTTGCATTGTGACCAGCTGTGAATATGTGTGTAACTTGTCAATGTAACATTGACCGGAAATTTATAGCCTCGGTTGGTGAGATCATTGGATGCACCTGTGACCAGGCTACAAATAGAGGCGTCACCAGTGTGTTCATCAGATCTCTTTTCTTCAGATCATACTGTGCTGTGTGTTTCACAAGACTGCTGATTAAAAAAAAACTTTTCTTCCCTTGTTAGGAGTTAGAAACTGTTAGGCAGTGTGCAGAAATTTCCTTCTTTCTCTGTTCTTTAAAAAAAAAAAAAAAAGAATATATATATATATATATATATATATATATATATATATATATATATATATATATATATATATATATATATATATATATATATATATATATATATATATATATATATATAGAAAGAGAAAGTATGTCAGAGAAACAAGGCAAACGCTGCGTGTTTCCTTGCCAGCGGTCTATGACCGACAAGGACACGCATGAGTTCTGCTTTGTTTGTTTGGGGGAAGAGCACGCTGTTCTCGCGTTGGGGCAGGGCGGGTGCGCACATTGTGACCTACTTTCGGTCTGAATGCTTCGCGCTCGCTTACTTTCACGAGCCAGCACCCACACTTCACTCGTGGGGCTCTCGCATGGATCTGGCTGAGGAGCGAGAGACGGGTTCGTCCCTTTCACTCGCTCTCTCCCCAGACCCAGCTGGTCCTTCACGCGATCTCGAAGTGCGCTCCGGCGCTGCTTCGGTTCACGGGGAGGACCTTATATCTCTTGGTTCGGAGTGCGAGTTATCCGCGTCAGAGCACTCCAAACGCGATTCTAAATCTTCTGAGGAGTTGCACGACGTGATCACTCGTGCAGTGGCCAGGCTTCAATTAGACTGGCCACGCGACCAAGAAACCCCCAAACGCTCCAAATTAGAGGACAGATTTCTGTCTGGTGGCCAAGGGAAGGGAACGCCTCATCAGTCCCTTCCCTTCTTTGATGATCTCCACGACGAGCTCGCTCGTTAGTGGAGAAAACCTTATACCTCGCGCATTCACGTGCCCTCGACGTCGTTATACTCGACTATCGTGGGCGCTGACGCAAAAGGCTATTCAATGTTGCCGCCGGTTGAAGAGACGCTTGCGGGCTATCTCTCGCCGGGTTCGGCGTCATCATTAAATAGCCCCGCCCTCCCCTCTAAGCCATGCAGAACCACCTCCATGCTAGTGGGAAGGGCTTATCAAGCGGCAGGTCAGGCTGGTGCAGCGCTGCACACCATGGCTGTGTTACAGGCTTACCAGGCTGATCTGCTAAAAGACCTGAGTGCGGGTGAAACGCTCGACGAGGAAGCATTTTTAGAGCTTTGTTGAGCCACAGATCTGTCTCTCCGTGTGACCAAGCAGTCAGCCCGATTTTCTTTCCTGCTCGATGCCCCGGTCTCGCCTTCTGGTCTCTTTGGAGATGCCATGAACACTGTTATCTCCAGATTTCAGGAGGCAAAAAGCCACAAGGAAGCCTTTGGGCAGTTTTTTCCTCACCGCACTCAATTGGCACATCAATTGCCTCGCGTTGATGGCGGTATTTCTGGCCCTGAAATACTTCCTCCAGCATTTGGAAGGCTGCCATGTCCTTGTGCGGGTAGACAACACATCGGCAGTCTCCTACATAAATCGCAAATGAGGTCTATGCTCTCGCCACCTGAATTTGCTGGCACGTCGGATTCCCCTTTGGGCCCAGGGCAAGCTCCTGTCACTCAGGGCTATCTATATCCCTGGACGCCTAAACGTGGGAGCAGATTTTCTGTCCAGACACAACCTACCGACGGGCGAGTGGAAACTCCACCCCGAGGTAGTGGAACAAATTTGTGAGAAATTTTACAGTGCAGAAGTGGACCTCTTGGCCTCTCAAGAGACTGCGCAATGTCCCCTCTACTTCTCTCTGAGTCACCCAGCCCCCCTGGGTCTGGAAGCAATGACACATACATGGCCCAGAATGCGCCTGTATGCGTTTCCCCCGGTTTCTCTGCTCCCGGGGGTCTTAGCCAGAGTTCGCCAACAAGGGTCTTGCCTCTTGCTGATAGCGCCTTATTGGCCGAACAGGACTTGGTTCTCAGAACTGATGCTCCTCCTCGACGGCTCGCCTTGGGCGATTCCGATCAGGAAGGACCTTCTGTCTCAGGCAGAGGGGATGATACTTCATCCCCATCCCGAACTGTGGAATCTTCATGTTTGGCCCCTGAAGGGTACCAACTGAGGAACACAGGGCTGTCGCCTGATGTTATCGAGACCATTCTTAGTGCTAGGGCCCCTTCCACTAGAAGAATTTACGCCAATTAGTGGGGTGTCTTTGAAAAGTGGTGCAGTTCACATGATGCAGATCCAGTTAACGGCCAAATTGTTTCAGTTCTAGATTTTCTGCAAGAAAAACTGTCAGCAGGCATATGCCCCGCCACTCTCAGGGTCAATGTGGCCACCATTTCGGCTTGCCACGCCTTGAACGATGGGGCACCTGTAGGGAGACATCCTCTGCTCGCTTGCTTCATTCGTGGAGCCATGCAGTTGAGGCCACCTGTCAGGACTAGAACTCCTTCCTGGGACTTGGCAATAGTCCTGGAAGGTCTAGTTGAGACCCCCTTTGAACCTCTAGAGTCAGCGTCTGACAGACTTCTGACTCTAAAGATGGTCTTTCTTATGGCAATTACCTCTCTCAAGATGATTGGGGATCTACAGGCTCTGTTTGTTTTGCTGGCCTGTTTAGAGTTTGCCCCAGGTATGGCTAAAGCTATTCTATATCCGCATCCGGACTATCTCCCCAAGGTGCCTTTTTCGACAGTACATCCTGTCACTCTGGAAGCCTTCTGCACCCCGCCGTTTTTAACGCCTGTCCATGCCCTTCAGACTTATGTCCACCACACTAGCCAGTGGCGTAAGTCAGGGCAGTTGTTTGTCTGTTTTGGGGGCCGCAACAAGGGGGCGGCCGCTACCAAACCGACTATGTCACATTGGGTGAGGGATGCTATTGCCCTGTCCTACGAGGTGTGCGGTCAAGCTTCGCCAGTAGGTATCAGGGCTCACTCCACCAGAGGTGTCGATTCCTCTAAGGCCTTGGCTTGAGGTGTCCCTCTGCAGGAAGTTTGTGATGCGGCAGGCTGGTCCTCTCCGCACACATTCATCAAGTTCTATATTTTAGATGTTCTTGCTAATCCAGGCTCTTACATCCTCGAGTCGACATCTCAACCCCATGCCTCTACAAGTTTGTGATGCAGCAGGCTGGCCCTCTCCACACACATTCCTGTGTTCTCATGGTCTAGATGTTCAAGCTACCTCAGGCCCTTAGGTCCGGGGGTAGGAGTTTAAATTGGGTGTGTGTTGCGGCAGGCTGGTTCCTTTCCGTGCACAGTCTCAGACTTTATTGGCTAAACTCTTTTTTATGCCTGAACAAGTTTGTGATGCGGCAGGCTGGTCCTTTCTGCACACATTCTTCAGGCCCTATGTCTGGGCTCCCATGCCCCTGAGTTCATTTCTGATCTCAACTTTAAGATGGTCTGTGTACGGCAGGCTGGTCCTTTCCATACACATTCCTAAAATCTTACGATTCATGCCTGAACAAGTTTGTGATGCGGCAGGCTGGTCCTTCCAGCACACATTCTTCAGGACCCATATCTGGATTCCCTTGTGTTCATTTATGATCTCAAGTCTAAGAAAGTTTGTGTATGGCAGGCGGGTCCTTTTCGTACACATTCCTAAATCTTAAGATTTAGATCCTTATGCCTGAACAAGTTTGTGATTCGGCAGGTTAGTCCTTTCTGCACACATTCTTCAGGCTCTATGGTTTGGATGTTTATGATACTCCGGGCCTACGCCCTTGAGTCGACATCTGAAGCCAAGCCTCAAGTAAGTCTGTGATGCGGCAGGCTAGTCCTTTCCAATCATATTCTACGATTCTTATGAGTAGGATTTTTGCTACTCCGGGTCTTTCGCCCTTGAGTCAACATCTCAAGCTCATGTCTGAGACCTCTCGAGTCCTTGTGAACACACCTCACAACCGCGGGGTTCCGGACAGCCCCAGTGCGGATGCGTGGGTATTTCGTTCCCAAAGCGCTTAGCAGCGCAGCATCATAGTGTAGCTTTTTGTAAAGGGAACGTCTCGGGTTACGTATGTAACCCTTGTTCCCTGAAAAAAGTGGAACGAGATGCTGCGCTTATTTTCAGCACTGGGTCGTCCCAGGACTGCTCTTCAGAAAAGACAAGTAGTATCTGACGAACACGCTGGTGACGCCTCTATTTATAGCCTGGTCACAGGTGCATCCAATGATCTCACCAACCGAGGCTATAAATTTCCGGTCAATGTTACATTGACAATGCAAGATTGTTCCCAATGCGCTTAGCAGCGCAGGATCTCGTTCTGCTTTTTTCAGGGAACATGGGTTACATACGTAACTCGAGACGTTTTGGACCATACAGAGGTGATGTGTGTACTTTTAAAACTATACCCTTTTTTAAGGTTAATGGTAGTACATTCTAGAGTTAATTAAGAAATAATTGTGCCTTACGAAATCTAGTGAGCCAGAAGAGACAGTGGCAAGGAAAAACTCCCAAAGATGTTACTAGATGAGGAAAAAACCTTGGGAGAAAACAGGAAGATGGGAAGCCCCATCTCCTTAGGCTGGCACTAAACAAGTTTTATATGATGCAAAGCACTACAGATATTGGGTAAATAGTACATTCTTAATGAGGTGAAGCTATTTTATACAGATGCTTTTCAGTGCTAAATAAAATTTTATATTTAAATTCACCCTCAACTCGGTCCACAAATGTGGATGAGGTTTTTTTTTTTGTTTACTGTGATTAGTCCGTATTTAGATAAGCATATTCTTCACTTCAGAGTGTTTGTAAATGGTCTCAGCTATTATTTACTACAGTGTCTGCTAACTAGCATCTATTTTTATTTTTTATTTTACTCAACCAGAAAAAAATCAACCAGCTGGATTCTCCATTGACAGCTAAACTGAACTGAAACCCCAAGAGAGATGGTTGCTTACTTGCAGAGGTGTGACTGAATTGCAGTTGTATGGAGTAGCCTAACCCAGATGAGACAGCATGCCCTTCGCCTCTTCAGAACAGATTATGGACAGAGAGAGACCAAAACAGAGAAAGTTGGTTAAGGGGCTTTGACAGATTTATTGCAGATTATTCTGCACAGCCAATCAAAATTTACTTTTGCCTTCGACTATTTTTTAATATTGAGGCAAATTACCTCTTTGTGTGTGTGTGTGTGTGTGTGTGCGCAGGGCTGGACTGGTAAGAGAAATCGGCCCGGGATTTTACATAGCAAATGGCCATAAATTGTTCGCTGTCCTTTTCTGTATATCGCGACGCCGTTTTGTGGTCCGTTCTGCATGATGCACCAGCTCATGTTAGCTTATTGCGACCCATTCGGTCCGTTTCGTGACCAACCCACCAGCAGCTCGGTTCTCCCGATGGCCAGTCCACCCCTGATCAGCCCCAAAGTACGTAGGCCCACCGGGAAAATGCCTGGTATGCCAGATTGCCAGTCCAGACCTGTGTGTGTGTGTGTGTGTGTGTGTGTGTTTGTGTTGGTGAGTATGAATGTGCTTAGCTATGGTTTAGGAACATTTGTTTCCAGATGTTAATTAGAGGTTAGCTAAATCAGGGACATTTGGGAACATTTTGTATCGCTAAAATGCTTTAAGTTTTCTTTCAGTGTTAAGGTTAATTTTTAATTCAGATTCAGTGCCATATTTTGAAATTAAACAATGTTGAAATAATAGAATGTCTCATTCATTCACTGAGCCTCGTTGTGTCACTTTGATGCAATGTGAATGTTTGCTCCCATGGAAATACATTGTGAAAGAACTTTTTTTTTTTCAATAGAGATTAAAGCTAGAAGTTGAGTGGCATACAATAGTGATGACTTACAATAGTGAGCAGGTGGGTGTTAAATTATCAAAAGCACTAGTACATTAGTTTAATCTGTTTTCTAGAGAGGATAAAAAGGGCTATTATCCATCCATCCTTCCATCCATCCATCCATCTATTGGAGAGATAGAGTGATAGAAGGAGATAGATTTCACTCCTTTTTTAATGGTTTTTCCCTCACTATCTGGACGCTATTATTGTAAACCAAAGATAATGTCTCAACCAATAGGAAAGGACTCAAGTAAGCCTCTTTTTCAAATGCCATATAACTTATTTTTTAATAACATGAAGATCATATCTCAGCCTGCAGACCCTAGTCAGGGACATTAACCATATCTTATATCTCTCCATCTCTTCAGCTAAAGGCCACACTTAGACTCATCTGTCAAGTGTCTGACAAGAATCGCCTTATACCTGGATTTTTCAGCTTTCATTCAAGATGAATTTTTATTTTTTATTTTTTACTCTCATAATGGTTGGGATTAAAGTTTGGCTAGAAGAAGATGGTTCTAAATCACGACAAAAGTGCAACTGCTACCTTGAGCCCATGAGTGACTGATTGAGCAAGTTCGTGCCTTGAAATTAAATTTGATTGGCTTGAGAGTTCGGGAGACTTGAGAAGATAAGAATGAGGTGCTTCAATTAACTTACTAAGTACTACAAGGTTGAACTTCTTGAAGAGAGTCATGAAGTCAACCATATATGATTGTCATCTTTATATGTAATATATGATTATATGCAGTACTTGAGAGTCTGTCCAGCTGTAATCATGGCTACACAGCCTTCTCAAATCCACACTAAATTACCTTCCACTCATTCAGACATCGAGCACATCCACCTCTTGACCTTCAAATGCATTGATTACCTTATCAGACAGGGATTACTCTGGCATTCTGCAGCGATGTAGCTCTCTGTCCATTCTTAATACTGTCAGTATGGATAAGCGAACTGTTTTTTTTCTGTTTTTTTTTCATAAGAGCATTAACTTAATTTTTAGATGCTTTGGAACCCGAAGATGTATGTGGTTTTGAGGTTATATCGATCTGTGGTGGTGACCTTCACATTTATTGAGCAGTTCAGTAAACTGCCCCTGTTGTCATCTGTCTTTTCCTCACAATGAAAGTCACTTTAACACAGTATATGTATGATTTCATTAAATTAATCTTAAGTACTCTCCATTCTATGTGTATGTGTTCTTTTAAGAATTCTATAATAATTCTTAAAGGAATAGATAATCATCATTTACTAACCCTCATTCAAACCTGCTTCTTTCGAACAAATAAGGAGATGTTAAGTAGGGTGTTCACGTTACTCTATTCTATACAGTGAAAATGAATGATGACCAGGGGGTGACAATTTTCAAAGATTTTTTTTAAGAGCACTATCGTTAAGTGCAGCATAATGCCATATGTACATGAAGTTTTGGTATTTTCATGCAAGCGTGCACTACGTCTGTGCGCAAGTGGGTTTGGTGAAATCGCCCTCGCAACGTCCAAATGGGCTGGATAAAGTGCCATTTAATTCTGAGTTTTTCTCCAGTTTTCCCCACATCTGCATCTTATTGTATAGTTCATTCCCTCAAGCACCAGTGATGTAAACAAAGGAAACACATTCATAAGAATTTGGTAGTGTAAATAGAATTTATGCAATGAATTAGAAGAATAGAAAATTACTTTCTTTTGTGGATTACCCGTTTCCTTGAAAATGTCAGGCATATTTCTACTGACACACAAACCATGCCTAGTATTAACAGTGATTGTATTGGCATAAAAAAGATTAAACCAAACATATTTCTAAATTGAAATTACACTTCAAACTAAATCAAACTAAAAAAGTCAAAATCAAAAAATCAAAACAGATTCAAAAAAGTTTTAATCTCTCCTCTCCAACTTGTTACACTGCATCTTTGTTCAAAGTGGCCTAGAAGTGGTGACTTCACAAACCAAAATGGACTCACTCGAGTGAATGATATTCTTCAACAGGAGCAAATTAAGATACAATATCATTCCTTTATTCCTGGAACATCCTTCTTTCCTGCAACTTTGGTTTAGGGACCTAGTGCCATTACCTTATTCTAGCTTCCCACTAAGACCATGATGGTCCCCCAGTTCTATCACTATTGATTAAATTAACAGCAATGGATGCACACGGCCATGAAATTGCTTTACGTTTTCTCACAGGGTCTTGCTGCCAGCCACAATTTCCCCAGCTACATTTCACACAGCAGACCGTCAGGCTGCAATAGAACATTTTTGACGATTCGAGGATTTGTCAGGGAATGTTGAGGACAAGAATTGGGCCTTTGGGTCATGAGCTCAGCGAGCTATAAAGAAAACCCTCTCACAGGGTCAACAGCTCTGGTGAACTTCTTGAAAGCCCTTATTTTCAACACCATTCTCTGCAACATCGCAATTCAGATTGAAGCACTTGAAGTTTGAAATGTTTGCAATAATACAACCCTTTTATAAAAATATATACAACATTTTACAGTGGTATTCTGTTCTTTTCTGGTCTCCCATTCTGTTCTGGTTTGCTGGTTTGAAAGGGGTTTTGGGCCCTTGCCAGCTTGGCTAGGCTGGAGACCATCTGAAGACCAGCTTGACCAGGCTGGGAGACCAGCTAGTCCAGCATAAACTAACTAAGAACAGAAAACCATTTTAAACATTTTTTTGTTTGTTTGTTTTTTGTACCACCAACTCACAACTTTTAAAACTTTCTAAACTAGTTTTCATGAGTCCCATTGGTTTATCGTGGAACCCAGTAAGCAAGAAGCTCATAGAAAGAAACTTTAAAACGCAGGCATGCTTGAAAATCTTTGGCATTGGCTGATGTTCATCTACCCACGGTACAGTGTCATTCATCAATCTGAAAGGATGCAACCAACGTTAGTACACATATGGGAACCAAGAGGTTAGTGGCTGGTATTGAGCTCCCTGATGTTGTCATTGGTCTTATTTTCCAAAGTCAAAAGTCAGTAGTCAGCTCATGTGACCATAACTGTGACACATTGAAAAATGATAAGACCAAACTCTCAAATCTCTAGAGAGAAGAACGCCTAATTTGGTGAGTTATTGAAAAAACAAACAAAAACAAAAAACACTTTACACAAACATGATCCAAAAGAACCTGTCAGACAAAAGCATGAAAGTGTTAGATATATGAAAGTGTCAAACATATTAACAGTTAAGCCTCAACAAATTAATTAATTATTTATTTATTTTAAGTAGGGTTTGATTTATGCATAATTTATTTTTCAATACCATCTGACCAGTCCATTACATTTTCATTTATATTATTGGTAGACCTGGGTTGGCCATAATTCAGAATTGAAACACACAAACACACACCCGGCCATGCTTTGACATTGCCTACCACACTTTCAGCATCACACCTCACCAATTTAGGTGTCAGAATTGGTTTCCGATTGGTAAATACTGCATGACTTTGTTTGCTTATTCATGTGCACATAATTTATTTCTTATTCCACTTGAAGCCACACATGTTCAGTGTACTGAATTAGCCTCTATATTATGTAGTGAGGATATATTTTAGGGTACTGTTTCTGACATACACATACACCCCAATATAATGAAAAAATTGTATTATGAAAAATGTATTACATCACCAAGTAAGAGAACTTAACAGTTCTTCCATAGTGTTTCTGTCTGATTTGAACATGCATAGTGACAAGATGACAAGCAGACACATCTGAAGCCGAACAAACATGGGTACTCTACTAAAACAACCAATAATTTTGCTCAAAATGTTGCATTTGTGCTTAGAACAAATCTCAACTGCATCTGGGAGAAACAGCAAGGCAGTTTTGTTTGTCTTTATGGCTTTTTTGTAGTTCATTATCGTTCAGTAACACACTGATATAGTGATTGATGTATGTCCATACGAAATCATACACACTCTCCTCAAAATCCCAACACCACAATGAAACAATGAATGGACATACGCCGCAACAACAGCTGTGTTAACTTGACAAAACAAATTCCATATAAACTCAAGTCCACTCTCTGCACACTTAAGATATTTTGTTTTGCTGCTGAATTGCTTTGGAGCATGTATGAATAGAAAATCAATTCCCTGATTGAGTTTTTCTTTTCAGATGACAGGGGATCTCATTGATATTGGGTGAGAGAAGGATAGAACAAGCAAGGAAAGAGAAGTGTAAAAAAGAGGGAACCATTAAGCCAATATATTCGCTTCTGTCAGGTCACTGGGTATCCACTGATTACTGTTCTGAATTCACCCAACACCGTCAACTCACCATGGGTACTGAAGGGGTGTAATATACTGTGTGTGTGTTTATATATATATATATATATATATATATATATATATATATATATATATATATATATATATAAAAAACACTACCAGTCAAACTTTTTGAAACACTTCACTGAAATGTTTCTCATGATCTGAAGGCATATGCTTAAATGCTTGAAATTAGTTTTATAGACAAAAATATTATTGTGCTTTTTTTGCCATTTTTGAAGTAGTATTGACCTCAAGACATGCCATATCTATTACAGGATAGCATTTGAATTAACAGTAATGTTAGTCGAGTACCTGTATTGAATGTTAGGTTGTTGTGCCTCAAATGATCTGTGTCACTGTATCATTGATATCAGACACACTGAAGATGTCAAAAAAAAATTGTCATCTGTATGTAAATGTATGTGCTTTTACAAAAAAGTTAGATTGGATGGCTATTTTCTTTTAAGCCTCATGTTACTTCCAAAGTTTAAAATTGTTGTTTTGACAGGTGAGTAGGAGGTCCTTCGCTATTGTCCAGGACACATTAGTGTTTATGCTACAAAACAATAATGTCACAAGCATTTCAAATGTAGTTTTAAGGATCTGATCACAAAACATGTTAAACCTGTTTGTAGTGCTGACACCAGGTTAAAATGGGTTAACAGGGTCAGTTTTAGAACAGACTTGCAAACAGGTCTTAAGCCGATTTTTTATTTTTTCTTATTTTTTTTTTTTTCTCTTATAACACTCTCTCTTTTTCTCGCTCTCTTTTTTTCTGCTAATCGATATTGCTTCTTGCGCTGTTTTTAAGGTAGTAGATATTCAGGAGTGGACAGCCTCAATCAGTTATCCCATTCTCTGACAGATCTTAGGCTCATATTGATTTCTGTCTTCTCGTTCTCTCCTCCCTTTCAATTTGCTCAACATTCTCTCTTACCAGTCTCATATGGGAAATAAAGCTTGAATATGGAGCCCAAAATTAGTCTGTAAATTAAATGCATTTCTTGCCATTTGACCTCTTGTTGCTTTTGGCTGGAGTCTCTGAGAATAGTGATTACATCATAAAAGTCTGTTTTCCTCCAACAGGCTAGAGTCCCCGACGAGGACACTGACATTGGAGGCCCCTAAAGGTGTTGAAGTGAATGCAGGTGTTGGGGAATTCAAAGCTTCCTGTAGGAAAGACCTCACTTTAGAGTCTTCAGAAGGAGAGGTAAGTATGTATATTTGTGTATTTGTGGAACTATGTGAGTTAGGAAGGTTAAATGCAGTAGTATAGGTAGGATTCTCTTTATGGTGGACAATGGTTGCAAGATCAATCCTAAATGGGGTGACACAGTAACTGATGAGTTACTGAGATCACAGCCTTTTGCTGTCCTATTTGGAGCTTGACAGGCCAAGTTACTTTCTACTTTGGTGGTATGGAAAAGATCATCTTGGACCAGTGTTTCCTGCACCGATATTCCACGGTGATGCTGTCATGGTGAATCTATATTTTACCCAATTGAGTTTGAATTGTGAGTTTGCAGTCTGAAATAAAAAGACTTGATAATGTGAAATACAACGATCAGGCAACAATTCTTTCTATTGCATTGTTTTCGCTTGCTGAACTTAAAAACAAACATCTTGACTAGTGTTGTCCGATGTTTATATGAAAAAACTGTGGTTAAAAAAATTGTTATACATCTCTCTGGAATACTCGATTCTGATTTGTCAATCGGGCAAACCAGTGGTCTGATATTTCTGAATATATGCCTTCATCTGTCTCCATCTTTACCTGTCTACAAGCCCAATTCACTGTACCGTAATTTCAGTGTTAGTGCAATTTCACCAGCACCATGAACGTGTTTAGACTACCCATGATCACAGACGGACATAGACCTCCCACCCCCATGTCCCCTCGTTCAAATTAGTGCCACCTTGTTGAGCTGTCTTGCTCGCGCTCTCGCTCTCTTTCTCTCTCTCTCTCTCTCTCTCTCTCTCTCTTCCTTTGTCTCTCTCTCTCTTCCTTTGTCTCTCTCTCTTTCTCCTATCTTGCTTTAGTAGCTGTCCAGGCTATTTAATTAACTTCCATGAGTCCGAGTCATCTATCACGCTGTCCTGTCACCTCTTTTGGGAAAAAAAAAGGAAGACTTTTTTTTCCCCCTTCGTGCCTGAGATAGCAGACTGGTCCGGAGAGGAATTATGTATGAGACAAAGTGGCTGATGCACAATGAGACCACTTATGAAACTTGCTTAATTTGTTAAGTTTCGCAGTTTTCTCTCTTATTATCTGACCTTTATCTCTGTCTGTGCTACACACACACACACACACACACACACACACACACAGTAAAAAGAAAAGAAAAAATATTCAAGTTTTATACTGTATGCAGGGTCTTTTGAGTCACATTGGATATATTTTAAGCAGAGGAGACAGACATTTCACATAAAATTTAATAAAAGTGCTAAAAACTATATGCTGGCTGTTGTTCCACCTTATGGTTAAAAGAGCAAATCACATTTTTGATAGAGGGATTGAAACAGGCAATATGGCTTCTGTAGGAATGGAAGTTCTGCCTTACATTTAAAAGAGCCAATTGCCTGATTGTTTACTCTGTAATATGTGTATAAAGCACAATTTATGATACAATTTTCATTTGATTTTATATATGATTTGAAATGTGTTATTATTGGAACGCAAACTTGACTGAACAACAAATGTTGCATTTAGGGAATTATCAAGTTCAAAATTGAAAGCATAACTGGGGAAATTAGTTCAGAGACCTTTTTTTAATAACATTTATCAAGAGTTTTTTTTTTTTCTTACAGTGCACACCTTACTTTCTCTCTCTCTCTCTCTCTCTCTCTCTCTCTGCCCAACTGTATGAACAAGCACAGTAATTTAGAACAAATGCTCATATCAGCAGAATCCCACCCTATTTGCCCCCCTCTCCCTTTAATTCTCATGAGAGAATAGACACTAGGCAGAAAATAGATGCCTCTGTCAATTTGGAAAAGAGAATCAAGTGCATTAGACAGCTCAGATGAAAATTCAAATCAATGCTGTCAGTGGCTGACTCTTAAGAGGCCAATGTTAAAAAGTTTGGGGTGAGAGAATTAAAGGAAAATGGCTGACTGGGTCCAGGTCTTATTGCCTTTTCTATCCCTCCTGCCTCTTAAGATCAAGGGAAATGAAAAGTGACTGGTGTAGGTGCTCTGATAGCTCTCCTGAGAGAGGCAAAAGGAATAGTTGCATTGCCAAGACCCCTGAAAAGTTTTTTTTTTTTTTTTTTTTTAGTTGAAGGCTGTCAGTACAGGATTGTCTTGTTAATAGTAACTAATAGTTTCAGATCACTATACTCTATAGTCAATCAATCACTCAATTTATCAGTCTGATTGATTTTCTCAATAAAGTGTTTTTTTAAACTCTACTCTTGAGGAAGCATTTTACATGTATTCATTTAGTAGATGCTTTTATTTTGCAGTGAATGCAGTAGTGATGCTACTAAATGAACTACATTTCCCAGTAGCGTGACAGTAGTTATGCTATTTTTTTTAGCTACATTTTACGACATGTTGAGGTGCAATTAAACTACATCTTTGTTTTGATGTTTATTTTTTTTCTTTATAGCTCTAAAAAGTCTGATTCAGTCTAGTGAGTCAGTTCATCCTAATTAATCCTCTCTCGTATGTGCCATGGTAAAGTCCAAATTAGTGAATCGGTTAACACTAAATGGTCATCGCTCTGTCATATGTGCTGTTGGAAATTCCAAATGACTATTGAATCGGTTTGTCCTAAACATTTCTCTCTCTCTCGTTTGTATCCGTGGGAATGTTTAAACATTCTAGTGAATTGGTTAATCATAAATGGTCCTTTCTTTCACACATACTGTTAGCATTGGGAATTCTGAATCATTATAGTGACTCGGTTCATTGTAAATGGTCTTCTGTCTCTCATATGTAAAGCTGTAAATTCCAATTCCATATCATTCTAGTTAATCAGTTTTTACTAAATGGTCCCTTCTCATATGTAGTGTGTTTGAATGTCATTCTAGTGAACTGGTTCATCCTAAACTATCCTCTGTCTCTCCTATGTGGGGCTGGAAAGTCCTATTCAAACTAGTGAATTAGATCATTTTTACAGTGCATGGCAATGAACATATTCAAGAAAAAATAAAAAAAAAGATTCACCGATTCGTGGAAAGGAAAAAGCCCTTCTATATCAACCCCAGCAAAGCGCTTAACTAAATCAGTTGTCATTACTGCTAAACACCATCACATAATCATCCATGAAATTAAGCGCCCAGTTTGTTGTTTTAGACGTGTTACATGTGGCAGCTGTGGAGCCAATAATATCCCCCATTCTCTCCACCTGAACACTCCCTCTCACTTCAGCCAGCCAATGAAGTGATGGATATAGATACATATGGTGTCAGGTGAGGAGACAAGGGAGCTGAACAGGCATATGTACACTAATGTTTCATTTGGATGTGCAAAGTTCCAATATGGTGTCCATTTGAGACTAGCCCTTAAGGCCATGCATCTTAATAAAGCCAGTTGAGGGTGTGATACGGCGAAAATAATGAGAGAAACACTTCTAAACTAGCCCTGCCACTGAAGCAGACTCATCTATCACTGGACAAATCTATCAGTAGCCCTGTGGTGCTGGAGAGAGGGTGTAGATCCTAAGAGGTTAATAATCCAACAGCCAAATTACTGCCAGCTGTTCGTTTTGCCCCTGGGTTGTTTCTGTGTGATGGTGGCGTGGTTTTATTTTCTATTATTCTCATGTATGGAGTCCCATGGCACTTCTTCCTGCCATGCTGAGGACGCCTTGTTTTAATGTGGTTCTAAAACTCAAAAAAAAATTGCAGAGTGTTTTTATTTGCGCCAGTTCCATTTCAGTTTATCAGTCTATTGTTGTGGTTTCTCATGATCTCATGATTTTTCATAAGTATTCATAGGAAAAGCTTGGTTCTATCACATTCAATTTCATACATCTGCATAGACATGGGAGCTACTAAAATAAAGTATCATAAAATATTGACAGATTAACAGCATCTGAAATGTAAAGCCTTTTAGTCCTTTGGGTTAAAACATGTTGAAGTTTCTAAACAATGTTGACAGCACAACACAAACACATACACAAATAAGGAAAAAGTAGGTAGCTTACATACCAGTGGGGATTTCTTTAAGACTACAAGGGAAGCTCGGTTTCCCCTATAATGTCAAAAAAATAATGGTCAAATATGTACTATTGTGTAAACAATTTATTGACTAAAAATGCGTTAGAACATCTCGAAAACGAGTTCGTTCAGAATCAGCTACATGTAGCAGGTCGGCTGACTCGATTTCATTCTCATACATTCCCGTAGCGTCACAGTGCATTTCCCTGTTGAAGCCGAGCTTCCATTGACTTCAATGGGGCTGCTTTGAACAGTTTTTTTTCAGTGCTCTGAAACTAGACGGTCATTGGATAAATGCTGCGATTATGTCCTGCCCACGGACACTCAGCGTCTCTGGGGGTGAATGAGGAGTGGGCTGGCCCGGACTCCGGGCTTCCACGTAATGATTGGAGGATCTGTCGAAAGACTGCATCTCCTTTTGACTGACAGCGAATCTGTACTATAAGAAGTCACTGAAGCTATTCGCGCTCAGTCCCATCATACACCTATCTAAATACTAATGAGTATTAGTTCCTGTGCCTGAACTGGTAGAAAAAGGTATGAGCATTGCTAAAATCATGGGTTTGTTTCCCAGAGCATACATTTACTGTTAAAATTTGTGTTCATTGTCACACTTAGTAAATCCAAGAGCCCTACTTCTTTCAAGCATTTGTCACTTTAATACAGACACTAATACGCAGTATACAATCAAAGGAGAAGATAAAATATGAATGATGATAAATAAAAAACAAAATCTTAATTAGGGCAGATGTCTAAATGCTTTATAAATTAGAAATGGACAGCTGTGTTGGCACAATGCTCCACAGAAAGCTTTTAGTATGAATGAAGCATAAACATGAATCATAACTAGCCATCCTTATTCAAACATTCATTTTTATTATTACTTTTACATTTGTGAGGACCCTGTTTTGCATAGTGGGATGTAGGGCCCTAATTTAAGAGTGCTAATGTTAAGCGTAGCATGATGGCAGGAAGATTTGGTATTTTTGTGCAAGCATGCTCCAAGTCTAGGCACAAATGCATCTGCAAAGTGCTAATGGGCTGGGTCAATTGCAATTTAATTCTGAGGTTCTTCTCCGGTTATTGCACCGTCAGTGTCCTATTATGTAGTCTGTTCCCTGTAAAGCACCAGCAATATAAACATAGACATTTATAAGAAGTTGGAAGTGTAAATAGGCTGTATGCAATTAATTAGAAGAATAGAAATATGGACTTATGTTCTTTTGTGCATTAATTGCATCCTTGTTGAATGTCAGGCATATTTCTATGACAGTGACATAATCCTTTTATACACATGGAAAATGTGGTTCTCATCAGGTTTTCGGTGTATGCTCCATTAAATTATAAAGAATGCAAGTATTATGTATATTTTTATTTACTGACACAAAAATCATGGCTAGTGTTAACAGTGATTGTATCTGTGCACACCTCTCTTCTACCTGTCAATTTTGAGTATGAAAATTAAATGAATGTATTGCAACACAAAAAAATTTAACCAAAAATAGTTCTAAATTTGAATTACTCTTCAAACAAACGAAAATATAATCAAAATAACAAAGTGGTCAAAAAAATTATATTTCAAATCCAAACCATTTTTTCCCCCTGTCCAACTTTTTCCATCAGCCCCTTTTGCAGTGACTTAAAAATCACTCTACGTCAACAGGTGGAAAATAGCTAAACAAATTAGATCATAAATACTATTGTAAATATAAACATAATTATAATAATTGAAAATAAACCATAACAGTTTAACTCAAAAATGTTTAATAAAACGGCAACAACTGTGATTGTCAGGGACTTAATTTGATGTTCCACTATTTTTTCAGAGTTTGGACATTAACTTTATTACCACCTACTGGTGGAATCTATAATTCGAAGTAAAATTAGACTTTGTTCTGAGACGTCTTAGTGCAATGACCTGTTTCTCAGGAAAATACCAAATTGTACTTTGCAGCATTTCATTACAATGCAATACACCAACAGTTTGTGATTATACACCCACAGATGGCACAAACACTCCCACCCATGGCCACTTGCGCTGGCACAAAAATTTCACTTTTAGTTAGTGCTCTCACAAAAATTGGATAAGACATGGTCATTGCACATAGCTCTAGTGTAATGTTCTGTCAATGCACAAACTAATGGCTTTTGACCAATCTGCTGTGTTAGGAAAGTTTCTTCATTTCTGCACATGTATTGATATCATCTGAAACACACATGACTATAATCCCCATTATCTACTCAGCTGGAATGTGGCATTAGTTATCATACGACATGTCTACAATGGAAGTGTCAAAGCTGCAAAACACCTCAAAATATAAACTTACAATGGACCAATCAGTTTTCAATGGAAATCTATTGGTTTATTTATTATAGTGTAGATAATAATATTACAGAATTTTAAATGTTTTGCTTGCTCTTGTGCTGCTACATTTGTTGTGTGGCATATGGCCATTATCCTGTTTGTGGCAATATAGTCCCAGAGCTTTGGAATGATAAGAGAAAACGCTGTGTAGGCATATGAAATGTAAGCAGACTCCACAGAAGTGTGTGATTATCACAATCACATAGATAAGAACAAAAGAGAGAGAGTGGAGATCGCAGCACATGCCCTCTATCTCTGTTTTATAGCTTGAGCCTGGAGACTCTACCCATCCCCAGAGCTTAATGGAGTATGCAATACACACAGATGACCTCATGATATGTGATGTGTCACCTTTTAAATGTGTACGTATGTCTGAGTGTTTGCACTTCTATTTCCCATCCTTCATTTACCTCTTCACATCATTTCTGAAAACCTTCCTTACCTCCCCACCTTTGTCTGTCTTCTCTTTCCCCAACCTGTTCCCTCGCATTTGCTGCCCTCACGCCTTAAGCTGTGGAATTGAAGAAGTCATGCATGAAAGAATGTTTAGACCAGCTATAATTGGCCGTCACTACACATAGAAACATGCAAAAATATCCACATACATAAACTGCGATGGTGGTTCTAAAAAGGAAAGGGTTTGTAAACCACACAACTGTTTTTTTTCATCACGTGGTTGACATATAGTAATTCGTAGCAATACCCCCCCCCCCCCCAAGATTTTTTTTTGTTGTTGGTTAGTTTTATTTTTTTGTGGTGAAATTTGCAGAGAAGTTTATTTATTAACTGAGTGCCTCAACCAGTCTTCATACTGGGAAGCATGGGAAGCATGGCAAGGGAGCTAAGGCTCTAGATTCACTCACGAGGCACCATGGAGTGAAGGTGGTGGCTGCGGGGAGTGTGGAGGAGTTTAGTGTGGCTGTTGTGATGTAGTGGGTCATGAGTGTGTGTTAGCAGTGTCCAGAATGAATAACTGTTATGCTGTTCTTGAGTACAGTAGAGAAATCAAATGAAGTGATTGGAAAGGGAATAAACATATGTGGTTTATCTACCCAAGTACTACATCTTTCTTACCCCCGCTAAGAAAGTTACCATTTAAAATGCTCCCCCTTTTATTAAAGATGAGATGTTGATTAAAGAATTGTCATGCTTTGGCAAACTGATTGCTCCCATGAAAAAGAGCACTATTGGGAGTAAGTCGGAGATGTTGAAACATGTTGTGTCGTTCAGGTGATTCACGTATATGATATTGAATGAAACAGAACTGATCTTGACTTAAATGTTAAGTTCATAGTGGATAATTTTGATTACACAGTTTTTGTCACTACAGACAATATGAAGTGTTTTGGTTGTGGAAAGTCTAGTCATTTGATACATAGGTGCCATGAAAACATCGCTCATCACAGTGAGCATAATGATGGTGTTAAAGATAACACTGCGCAAAATGAAGACTGAGAAGTCACCAGTCCTTCTAATGCGCTGAGTTCTGGTGCTCAAAAAAGATTTGTGTCAGCAGAAAAAAAAAAAATGATTCTGATCTGAATAGACAAATTGTTACAAAATAGACAAAGTGATGAATTAAACCCCCCAAAAATCTGTTATGCTAACCTGTGAGATTGATGAAAGCAGCAATGCTGATTGTGGAGAGGCTCTGGTTAACACGCAAACAAGTTTGATTCAGTTTTCTGATACTGAGTCAAACGTGGAGGAGCATGGTTTTGAAACAGGCCAGAAAAAATCAGCAAGAGAGTAAGGTGGACAATGAAAGCAGTGAGAGCGAATGCTCTGATTCTAATGTCTCAGTTTGCTCTCAATCCAGTTGGTCATGTCTTTAATATGGAGTGAAAGAGATAGTTCTTGAAAGTGACCAAAAACATGAGAGGAGTGCAAATTGTTGAATATTTCCCAGATCTCAGAAGACTTCTGGAGAATATTAAGTGTTCAATGAGTGAAGGAAGATTTACAGATAAAGAAGTATATCGTTTAAAGAAAATTGTTACAAAAATCCAACTCTAGTTGAGTAATGATGATGAAATGGTTTAGTTTGTATGCCCCTATTGAATGTTTTTTCCTCTGTAGTCTAGTTTCCTTTTCATTTTCAATGATGAACAACATTCGTATTGCAACTTTAAATGTGAATGGAGATGGAGACAGGATAAAGAGAGCACAGATACATGAAGTAATAAAACAGAAAAAAATAGATGTCCTGTTTTTACAGGATACTGTAACGTGGAAGCTGAGGCTGAGTGAGAATCCATGTGCGGAAGTTTATTGAAGACAGTTTCCACAAACAAATACGATAAGGCATGCAGAGGGTCAAAACCAAGGTAGCAGTCAGATCTTTCAACATACAAAGGGGAATTCCAAAAGGCAAGAGTGAGTAGACAGGCAGAAGGTCCAAGCAAAAACATCAGTCCAATAAGGCAACCAAAACAAAGGGGTAATCCAGAAAATCGAGAAACAGATAACCAGGCAGAATCATACACAGTAGACAGGCAGGATCAACAGGAAATAACGCTCGGTAAGGCAGGTAAACTGGCAATACTTCGCAATGAGTACAAAAATGGTCTCTGGTTAAATAGCAGTCAAACAGGAAATGAGTGCAGAAGAAGCAGAGGGGGTGGAACACAGTCAGTACTCAGGTGAGGGCTCCCTCTGCTGGTTTGGCATTACAGAACCCCCTCCTCTAGGAGCGACTCCTGGAGCTCGACGTGGGCGTCCCCGTGGTTGTGGCGCTGGTCGGTCAGGTCTGGCTCGATGAAATTCTTGGATGAGAGATGGATCCAAAATGTCCCGGGCGGCTACCCACGATCTCTCCTCAGGTCCATAGCCCTCCCAGTCCACCAGATATTGGAGCCGACCCTCTCTTTGTCTCGAGTCTAGTAACTCATTCACTTGATAAGCAGGAGTACCATCAATGTCCAAAGGAGGTGGTGGTTCTGGGGTCTCATGACCAGGGTCAGCATTCGGGTGGGCCGGTTTGAGGAGGGAGACATGGAAAGAGGGAGAGATACGGTAATTCTCAGGAAGCTCCAATTGGTAAGTTACCTCATTAATTCTCTTGAGAATCTTAAAAGGGCCAACATACCTTGGACTGAGTTTCTTGCTTGGCAGCCATAACTTGATGTTTTTTGTCGAGAGCCAGACCTGTTGTCCTTGTTGGTAGAGAGGAGGTGGGCAACGTCGTCTGTTGGCCTGGAACTCCGGTGTTCTCACGGCCCGCTGGAGACGGACGTGTGCACTGTCCCACACTCTCTCGCTACGTTGAATCCAGTCGTCCACCGCTGGGACTGAGGAAGGTTCGCCAGACCACGGGAATAAGGGAGGTTGGAACCCCAGGACGCACTGGAAGGGGGTCAGGCCTGTGGACGTGTGCGTGAGAGAGTTCTGAGCATATTCTGCCCAAGGTAGAAACTCAGACCATCGATGTTGTTCTCGACTGCAGTAGGTTCGTAGGTATCTGCCGATTTCTTGGTTGAGGCGTTCAACTTGGCCGTTGGCTTGAGGATGATATCCTGACGTGAGACTAACGTTGATATCCAATTGTTTGCAGAAAGCTCTCCAGACTTGAGAAGTGAATTGTGTGCCTCGATCGCTGACAATATCTTCTGGGAGACCATATACTCTGAAGACATGGTGGAACAGGGCTTGGGCTGTTTCCATGGCGGTAGGTAGTCCTTTTAATGGGATTAGACGACAGGATTTTGAGAAACGGTCTATAATGACTAGAATCGTGGTACAATTGTCGGAGGGAGGTAGATCAGTGACAAAGTCTATGGATAGGTGGGACCATGGGCGTTGTGGGATGGGTAATGGTTGTAGGAGACCGGAGGGTAATTCTTTAGGGGTTTTGGACTGGGCACAGACTTGACAAGACTTTACATAAGCGGTGACCTCTTTGGCCATTGCAGGCCACCAAAATGAATTTTGTAGCAGACGAATAGTACGAGAAATACCGGGGTGGCCTGCACTAATGGAAGTGTGGATCCATTGCATGATACGTTGACGTAGACATAGTGGTACGTACTGTTTGTCATGAGGGCAGTGAGGAGGTCGTGGTTCACGTTGTTGTTCTTGTTGTAATTCCTCCATGATGTCCCAGGAAACTGGAGCGAGGATGACAGAGTGAGGAAGGATGGGTTATGTGGTGAGACGTTCTGTGGGAAAGTCGTAACGTCGGGAGAGGGCATCTGCTTTACAGTTCTTACTGCCAGGCCGATAGGTTACTGTAAACTGGAAGCGAGTAAAGAATAAAGCCCAACGAGCTTGACGTGGGTTAAGACGTTTTGCACTTTTGATATATTCCAAATTTTTGTGATCTGTGATGATTAGAAATGGGTGGACCGCCCCCTCCAACCAATGTCGCCACTCCTCGATGGCTGCCTTCATGGATAGTAGTTCCTTGTTCCCCACATCATAATTCCGTTCAGCGGCGGTTAGCTTCCTTGAAAAGAATGCGCACGGATGCAGTTTGCCTGGTTGACCGTGTCTCTGTGAGAGTACTGCTCCGATTCCACAGTCGGAGGCATCCACTTCTACTATAAAAGGTAAACTGGGGTCTGGGTGTTTCAGAATGGGGGCAGAGGTGAATCTTTCTTTCAGTGTGATAAAGGCATTGGTGGCTTCTTTATTCCAGCTTAGCTTTGTGGGTTTACCTTTTAGAAGTGATGTTAGGGGGGACGCTATGGTGCTGTAGTTGCGGATGAAACGTCTGTAGAAGTTTGCAAAGCCTAAGAATCTTTGTAATTCCTTGACTGTTACGGGTTGAGGCCATTCGGTGACTGCTTGAACCTTTAATTCATCCATTTTTACTCCATTGTGACTTATGTGGTAACCTAGAAACGAGGTTTGATTAACATGGAATTCACATTTTTCTGCTTTTACATAGAGCTGATTTTCGAGTAATCGAGAGAGGACGATTTTAACATGGTTGATATGCTCTGCCTCAGACTTGGAGTAGATAAGAATGTCGTCAATATAGGCTATCACAAACTGGTTGAGAAGGTCCTTGAAGATTTCATTGATGAATGACTGGAAAATGGCGGGTGAGTTGGCCATCCCATACGGCATAACTTGGTACTCATAGTGCCCCCTGGTGGTGAGAAAAGCAGTTTTCCACTCATCACCTTCTCTTATCCTAATTAAGTTGTAGGCACTTCTTAAGTCCAGTTTAGTGAAAATGGTGGCTTCCCGCAGCTGTTCTAGAGCACAGGGTACTAAAGGAAGGGGATAACGAAATTTGACAGTCACATTATTTAGTCCTCTGTAATCGATGCAGGGTCTTAGTCCTCCATCCTTCTTTTCCACAAAGAAGAACCCTGCAGCTGCTGGAGATGTAGATGGACGAATAAAACCTGAGTTCAGAGCCTCTTCAATATAGTCTTCCATTGCTTGACTTTCAGTCCGGGAGAGAGGGTAAACTTTGCTTTTGGGAGGCATGGCATTGGGAAGCAGATCAATAGCACAGTCCCAGGGTCGGTGTGGTGGTAGCTGTGCGGCCTTGGTTTTGCTAAAGACTTCAGAAAGATTGTAGTAATAGGCGGGGATGTTCACAGTGTTGAGGGTATCTGGACTTTCAATGCTGGTTGTGAGACATGGTTGGGGTTCAGTGGGGAAGCAGTGATTTAGACAAAATGTGGACCAATGAGTCAGCTCGCCATGATACCAGGAAATGTCAGGGTCGTGAATAGATAGCCAGGGATGTCCCAGGATGATCTCAAATTTGGGGGAATCAACGATATACAATGTGATAGACTCTTGATGCAACAAACCAACATTAAGTGTGAGAGTTTTTGTTTGATGAGTGATCCCCTCTCCAATGAGTGTGTCATCGATGCCCTTGATTTTGATAGGTGGGGTACATGGTTGTATGGGGATGTTATACTTCGTGACAATGTCTTTATTAATCAGATTCAGAGCAGCTCCAGAGTCAATCATCGCTGTTAATTCAAGAAACAATGTGTCAGTCCTGAGAGTAATGGGTAAGGTAAATGATTTGTTACTGAGTAAGGAGAAATGTTCGATATTTACCCTGGGAACAACTTGGGATTTGTGTGGACATCCTAAACTGCGATGGCCTGCTTCACCACAGTAAAAGCATAACTGATGTTGCCGACGCCTCTCCCTTTCCCCTTCAGGAAGTCGGGAGACGTTGAGTTGCATAGGTTCATCGTGAATGCGTGCCTCGACAGTGACTGGAATCTGTGAACTGCCCTGATTTCCCCTGCTGCCCTTGCGTTTCGGAGCTTGTCTCATGAGGTTATCAATTTTAATGGCAAGAGTGACAAATTCAGGAAAAGAGGAATTCTCTCCTTTACAAGCTAGTTCGGTTTGTAGTTCCGTGTTGAGACTACGGTGAAACATGGCTTTCAAAGCGATATCATTCCAACCACTCTGTGCAGCAAGGGTTCTGAATTCAATAGCATATTCAGCAGCGGTGCGGTTACCTTGGGTGATGTTAATGAGTTGTGTTGACACATCTTTGCCTCCGGCGGGGTACTCAAACACTTCACGGAGTTGCTGGATGAAATAATCCACTGAATATCTGAACCGTGAATCAGAGTCCCAAACTGCTGCAGCCCAGTCGATAGCTTTCCCCGTTAACAACGTCATTAAGAATGCACATTTTTTCTCCTCTGATTCGAATTTATCCCCTTGATGATCAAAGTACAGTCTGATTTGACGAATGAAGCCTTTACATTGTTCAGCAGTACCATCAAACTTTTCAGGGAGAGCAAAGCTTACCGTCTTAGGCGTGGGCTGTGGGAGTGATCGGATGTAGTGCGTTAGATGTTCGTTGACTGATTGGAGCTTGGTCAGTTGTTCCTGGTATCCTTTTAACATATCGCTTTGATAAGCGTATGCTGCCTGCAGGTTCGAAACTTCCGCTGGATTCATGGGTGGCGAAGTATTCTGTAACGTGGAAGCTGAGGCTGAGTGAGAATCCATGTGCGGAAGTTTATTGAAGACAGTTTCCACAAACAAATACGATAAGGCATGCAGAGGGTCAAAACCAAGGTAGCAGTCAGATCTTTCAACATACAAAGGGGAATTCCAAAAGGCAAGAGTGAGTAGACAGGCAGAAGGTCCAAGCAAAAACATCAGTCCAATAAGGCAACCAAAACAAAGGGGTAATCCAGAAAATCGAGAAACAGATAACCAGGCAGAATCATACACAGTAGACAGGCAGGATCAACAGGAAATAATGCTCGGTAAGGCAGGTAAACTGGCAATACTTCACAATGAGTACAAAAATGGTCTCTGGTTAAATAGCAGTCAAACAGGAAATGAGTGCAGAAGAAGCAGAGGGGGCGGAACACAGTCAGTACTCAGGTGAGGGCTCCCTCTGCTGGTTTGGCATTACAGATACACAGCGATGGAAAAATGCTACTGAATGGGCTAAGAAGTGGGGCGGTCTCATTTTTTTTGAGTCATAATACTTCACTCAGTGGAGGAGTTGCAGTTTTTTTAACAAGAATTTTACTCCCTCATCTATTTCAGTTGAAGAGATTGTTAAAGGTAGATTAAAGACTAAGGCTCAATTTGAAGATCATATTTTTGCTTTTTGTTTGTACATATGCATCAACCTCACAAACAGAAAGAATGCTTTTTTTTAGATAAATTGAATACAGTAATAGAAAAGTGTGATGATGGGGAATTTTTGGTTTTGGGAGGAGATTTTAATTGTGTTGAAAGAAACATAGTTAGGAATCATGTAGAGCCACATATGGCTTCACGCCGAAAACTGATACAAATGATAGAAGCGAATAAAGAGTGAATGTGATGTGTGGAGAAATTGTAATTCTAATGTTAAACAATATACATGGACATGCGTTCGTGACAATTTGTTGTCAATGGAATGATTGGATAGATTTTATGTTTTAAAAAATCAGCTTAGTTTCTTCATAAATGGCTCATATGTTCCAGTAGGTTTCTCTGAACATAGTTTGGTTGTGTGTAAAATGATTGTAAGCTCTGTTAAGTTAAATAGTCCCTATTGGCCTTTCAATGTGACTTTGTTGTCAGATTTACAGTTTAAAGGTGTTTTTGAGTTTTATTGGAAGTCTTTTAGAGAACAAAAAGATGAGTTTTCTTCTTAACAAGAATGGTGGGATACATGTGTATATCACTTGGTGGGATATTGGGAAAGTAAATATTAGGCAATTATGTCAACAATATGCTCTAAATGTCACAAAAATTTTTACTCAGTCTATAGAGAATTTAGAAAAATAAATTTTAGAAATTCAAGTTTTAATTCAAGAAACAAGGAATCAAGACCTTTTTAGATTCTCTTTTTATGAAAAGATAAGCCTTGTCTGATTTATATAAAAGATAGTACAAGGGGCATTGGTCAGATCACGTTTCCAGAATGTGGAGCAGATTGATGTTCCATCAAAGTTTTTTTTTTCAGATTAGAAAAAAGAATAGTCAAAGACGGTACATACAGAATTTAAGTTCTGAAACTGGGGTTCTTTTATCAGACCCAGTTGAATTGAGAAAAATAGCAGTAACATTCTATAAAAATCTTTGTATTTGTGATAATTGGACAGATCAAGATGTTAATCACATCTTCTTTGAAGATCTGCCAAAAATGTCTGAAAGTGCAAATGCAAAACTTAGTAAAGTAATTACTTTAAAAGAACTGCATGAAGCTCTCTAGAGTATGCAGAACGGGAATGTTCCAGAGATAGATGGAATTCCCTTTGAATTCTATAAAGCATACTGGGCCATCATAGGATAGGACTTGCTTGAAGTTATTAGTGACAGTTTAGTTCATGTTTTTTTACTACTAAGTTGTCAGAGAGCAGTTCTTACTCTCCCCCCCAAAAAGAAAGGAGATTTAAGCGATATTAAGAACTGGAGACCAGTGTCATTACTGTGCTCTGACTGTAAAATTCTGTCTAAAGTATTGGTGATTAGATTAGGGGAAGTTTTAGAGGACATAATTAATCCTGACCAATCCTACTGTGTGCCTGGTCGAACTTTATTTGATAATATGTTTTTTATTCAAGATTTGATTGATGGCTGAGAAATTAAAGGGCTGTTTGGATAAATGGAATTGGATCAAGCAAATACTGTCTTAAAGGGGTTGAACCCTTATTATAAATAACCTTGTTGCTTCATATCTTTGGCATTGGTTGTGTTGACCCGCCACCACTTTTTCTTGCTAAGATCCAATCAATATTGATAGACTTCTTATGGGATAAAATGCACTGGGTGGTCCATAACATCTTACTTAATTGTACTTACCAAAAGAAGAAGGTGGACACTTGTGCATTTGCAAAGCAGGACGGCAACCTTTCAAGTACAATTTATACAGCGTTTCCTGATAGGCCCAGAGTCTGTAAGTTGGAGACCAGTGGCATGTGCTATTTTAAGAACTGTTGCAGGTCTAAGTCTAGATAAATCCTTATTTTTATTGGATCCAAAAACTTTAAATGTGACAAATTTTCAACTTTTTTAACCTGTTGACGCACAAAACATGAAAATGACATATCTGAAATTAAATGGTTATATTTACTGGACCCTTTGGAGTATGGACAAATTTGTAGTATCTTTTAAAAGAAGACACTTTGGGCTTTAATTACAGAATTAATATATGTTGTTATTTTTTTTAAATTTAGAGAAGCTGAAGCTTAGATTAATGGAAAATATTTTGTGTTGTACCTGTTTTATAATCTAAAAAAACAATAATAAAAGTGCAAAGACAATCAAGAAATACAATTTTCTCAAAGCCACAAGTCTAAAGAAGTTATGTTTCAAATTTGAAGATGATTAACGAAAAAAATCTGATTGCACTGCTTGGCTATTCTGAATAAAACTACGCTGCATTTTTAAAAATAGACTTTGGAGACATGCTCATTTTGTTTATGAGACTCTAATACATAGTTTTACAACATGAATGCTGCTCAGATTGCATAGTTTTTTGAATTTCAATGAGAAAGGGTAAATCTTTCAGGCGAGATCTAATGTAAACAATGGAGAATATATCAATATTTCCCAGATTGATCACTTTTATGGACAGAAAGTGCTATTGGATGTTTTTCAATTAATGCATGACATGGACAATTGACCCAAGTGTGGCGAACTGGATTCAGCTGGCGATCGCGTTTTCATAACAAATGTATGAAGTCCCGTTTTGATATTGAATATTTTCATTTGTACTCCTGGCACAAATAACACGATTGCTGTTTCTGGAGCATTGCTATCGTGAAACAGAGATCGGATATCAATGTTGAACCCTTTGACCTTTGAAAAGATGTATAATTTGTTAACATTAATACCATTTATAGATGGTAAATTAAATAATAAATGTAAGCAGAGTAATGTCACTCCCGTGTGCGGGGAAATTTGTGTCGGGAAGAGCCATTTGTTTATGGTGCAAGACTGGATATAACAAGTGCATCGTTTTCATTGACTGAAGCCTTTATAAATGTTAATGTGGTAACTCTTTGTCAACTTATACGTTTGGCAGCACCAGATCTTAATGAGGTGGATGCAATGCAATTGTGGGTTAGATCCACTCGAATGGTTGAAAAATTACTACAAAAGATACAGACTCTTTTTACAGTAGAAGAGACCAATTTACTCAGGAAATATTGTCATGGAGAAATTAATCCCAATTATAAAGATTTTTTTTTTCCAAATTTGTTGATTTCACCTAATTTAGAGGAGCATGGTGGAATTTTTCTGGAATCAGAAAAATTCATGGACATGGACACATTTATAAGTCATGTGTTAAATGTTTTAATAAAAAAGCACTAAATGTGAGAATTGATAAACCCTGGTGAACTGTTTTAGATTTGGGTTAAGTTGTTAAGCCAAATTGGAGAACGTTTTATAAGACAAAATTAACTAATAAAATTGGAGATTTGCAGTGGATAATTTTACATTGTATTATTGCTGTAAATGCTTTTTATATCTGTGATGAATCCTGATGTCAGCCAAGAATGTCCCCTTTGCTTTCAAAGGGAGACTGTTTTTCATGTTTGTATGCATTGTTATAGACTTCCAAAACTTGTTTACATCCTTTGATGAATTTTCAATGCAAACATTCATTTTTGGTGTTAAATACACAAGGAGATGACAGAGAGAGCGTCAGCTTTTAAATTTCATTTTGGGTAAAAGTAATCAATTGTAATAAATGTGTTTTAAAAATCTAAAAATTTGTCTCACTTGCTGGAGTTTCTCTGCTATGAAAGTTTGTCCTTGTGATGTATCCGATTAAAGTATTTTGTGATGGGTTGTGAAATTGGGAAAAATGTTTCCCTAATTTGTGCTTAACTAGGGCATGTTGTTCAAAAGTGCAGTTCTGTTTCAACTCATGTTGAGTGCAGTGGGGGCACAGTCCTGTCATGTTTGTAACCAGGTCTGTATGTGTCTGCCCGTCTCTATGGTGAGGTTATGTTCACTGAGTCTGTACATGGTCAAGACTTTTCTTAGTTTAAGGTTGGTGACTATGCTCAGGTATTCTGCCGGTTTAGATTCTCTGTTTAGGGACAGATAGCATTCCAATTTACGTTGTTGAGCTGTTGCTTCTGTCCAGTGTTTTAGACATTTTTCTTTTTGTGTTTAAATAATTTGATTTGGTCTAGCTGGATGGGGGTTTAGCTGGACATATTTTAGATTGTAAAGTCAGCTCTAAGCCAACTGGCTAAGGGGGTTTCTCTCTGAGGTCAGCTCTTTGTATCTTAGGGCTTTGTGGTGAAGAGTTTGTTGATCACAATTTTTTAAGTGGGTATGGAAATGATTGTCTCTTTTTTATTTTAGTGGGTACAGTCCTAATACTGCTTTGCATGTGTTATTAGGTGTTTTTGAATGTATATGTTTGCAGAATTCTGCCTGCAGGGTCTCTATTGGGTGTCTGTACAAATTTGGTGAACTCTTGGTTTGTGAGTGGACCCCAGACTTCACATCCATAGAGTGTGATGGGTTCTATAACCGTCTGAATTATCTTAAGTCAGATCCTGATCAATTTCTTAAAAGCATAAAAAAGCTTTTCGTGCCATGTCTCTTAAGTCATTCACAGCCTTGTTTAAATTTCCTGTGTTGCTGATGTTTATTCTAAGGTTTGTGTAGTTCTGAGTGTGTTCAAAGGTCATGTTGTCTAAATTGAAGTTATGGTGTTGCTCTTGTTGACTGAGTCTTTTTGGAAAATCATTATTATTGTCTTTTTGGGGTTAACTGACTGGCCCCATGTTTGACAGAAATTGTGCAGTAGGTTTAGATGCTGATTTAGACCATCTTTTGTGCGCAACAGCAGCACTAGATTATCTGCAAACAGGAGGAATTTGACTTCAGTGTCTAGTAGAGTAAGACCAGGTGCTGTAAACTGTTCTAGAGCTCTTGACAGTTCATTGATATATATATTTATTGAATAGTGTAGGGCTCAGACTACAGCCCTGTCTCACTCTACGACTCTGAGAGAGAAAATCTTTTTCTCTCTCTCTCTCTCTTTCATATTGTCTCTCAGTAGGGGTTGTGATAGCTGTCAGCAGGAGGTTTCATTAGAGACACCACATCTTAGAAAATTTCAGAATTTTATCTCTTGGCAGAATACAAGGGAGTGTTTAAAATGGGATGGGATTTGTGAGTCGGTTTTGGGCCAAGGTGGCACTCACTGGTATTAGGTGACACTGACATTGAGTACATATTGACTAACTCCATGCCAAAAAATAATTTTAGTTATTGGGCAATGAATGAATGAAGTGTGATAAAAGCAATTAGAGGAAAAATACAACAACTTAAAGGTGAAATGTGTAATTTGTGCACCACAAGACGGAATACAGTGCAACAGTCTTTATCAAGAAAATTATTTGAAAATAATTTCAACTCGTCCCTCCTTTTCTTTAAAAACAAAAAACAAAATAAAGGTTACAGTGAGGCACTTACAATGGGAGTGAATGGGGCCAATTTTATTGGAGGGTTTAAAAGCAGGAACGTAAAGCTTATAATTTTATTACAGTGCTTACGTTAATTTTTCTGATAAAACTTGTTTATTATTTGAGCTGTAAAGTTGTTTTAATAGTTGATTTTACAGTCGATTTAGGGTTTACGCTGTTATGTTGTCAAGGCAACAAAGTTATAAAGTTGTTAACTTTATACAGAAATGGTTAGTAACTGATTTTATCTAAAATAAAATCATGTTAACATGCATATTTTTTTATGTATTGTGGCTATATTTTTTAACAATTTATATTTTAATGCTTTCGGATTGGCCCCATTCACTTCCGCGGTAAGTGCCTCACAGAAACCCAGCTTTCTTTAAAGAAGAGAAGGAATGACCCAAGAGCAGATGAATGACAGATGATTATTAAATGAGTCACTGAAGTAAATGATCAGAGCATTATACATTTGTAGACAGAAGATTACATACACCTTAGCCAAATATGTTAAAACACAATTTCTGTCATTTAATCTTAGAAAGCATTACCTGTCTTAGGTCAGTTAGCATCACTTGAATCACATGAAATGTCAGAATAATAGTAGAGATCAGTTACATGCACACATAGACATCAAAGGGGGCTTGAGCACATGCCTTTTTTATTTTTATAATATATATACACACACATACATATATATATATATATATATATATATATATATATATAGATTATTGAATAAAAAATCTAAATATCAGGTTGGGAGATTAGACTTTGTAGAGACAAACAGACTAAGCTTCCAGTACCTCGACTTTACAGCTAATTAGCCAAAAGGCAAATGGCAACTATATTTAACTTGTATCTTGCTAACTTGCATGACTCATGAGCTACTAGCTAATGTAATAAGTTAGCTAATGTTTAGCTAAGGCAATAAATCATGGCCATACAGGCTAATGTACTGTAATTAATGGAGACACTACAGGTGAATACAGTAACATTTGTGTCTAATAACGTCATCACAATAGCCACACTAATAAGCAAATTAGGTTTTAACTACTTAAAAAGCGCTAATGTGCATACATCGAAGTGTTATGAATTCCAATAACACCAATATAATTAAAACTATGTATTGCCTTGTGCAAAATAAACTAATTATTAGTGAAACTATGTCCCTCTCCTTGGTGCAGTCATTTATTCTATATATAAATACACTTGAAACTAGTAGCATTGAAAACATGCACATCGTGGCATAGTTTCCTTTGCTGTAGCCTGCTCTTGTGATAAACCTAGTGAATACTTAAGAAGACCATGATCTCTGTGTGAACTGATTATTTCAGCTTTTATTTCTTTCATCATATTCCCAGTGGGTCAGAAGTTTATATACACTTTGTTAGTATTTGGTAGCATTGCCTTTAAATCGTTTAACGTAGGGCAGACATTTTGGCTAGCCGGCCACAAGCTTCTCACAATAAGTTGCTGGAATTTTTGCCCATTCCTCCAGACAGAACTGGTGTAACTGATACAGGTTTGTAGAACTCCTTGCTTGCACATGCTTTTTCAATTCTGCCCGGATTGAGGTCAGGGCTTTGTGATGGACACTCCAATACCTTGACTTTGTTGAATCTTTGTTGCCATTTTGTAACAACTTTTGTATGCTTGGGGTCATTGTATATTTGGAAGCCCCATTTGCAACCAAGCTTTAATTTTCTGGCTCAAGTCTTGAGATGTTGCTTCAATATATACACCTAATTTTCCTTCCTTGAACCTTGACCATGAATCTTTTCACACCAGTCCCTCCTGCAGCAAAGCACCCCCACAACATGATGCTGCCACCATGCTTCATGGCTGGGATGGTGTTCTTCGGCTTGCAAGCCTCACCCTTTTTCCTCCAAACATAACAAGTCATTTTGGCAAAACTTTTGTCAATTTTTGTTTCATTAGACCAGAGGAAATCTTCCCAGAAAGTAAGATCGTTGTCCCCATGTGCACTTGAAAACTGTAGTCTGGCTTTTTATGGTGGGTTTGGAGCAGTGGCTTCTTCCTTGCTGAGCAGCCTTTCAGGTTATATCGAAATATGACTCGTTTTACTGTGGATAGAGATACTACCTGTTTCCACCAGCATCTTCATGAGGTCCTTTGATGTTGTTCTGGGATTGATTTGCACTTTTCACACCAAATTATGCTGATTTCAAGGAGACATAATGCATCTCCTTCCTGAGTAGTATGATGGCTGTGTGGTCCCATTGTGTTTATACTTGCATACTATTGTGTGTACAGATGAACATGTCACCTTCAGGCATTTGGAAATTGCTTCCAAGGATAAACCAGACTTGTGGGGGTCCAAATTGTGTCTTGATTTTCTCATGATTTCAAGCAAAGAGGCACTGAATTTGAAGGTAGGCCTTAAAATACATCCACAGGTACACCTCCAATTCAGTACACCTCCTATCAGAAGCTTATTGGCTAATTGGCTAAAGGCTTGACATCATTTTCTGGAATACAATATTCTGAAATAACTTAGTGTATCCAAACTTCTGGCTCAATGAAATGTGAAACAATCTCTCTGTTAACAGATGTTGGAAAAATTACTTGTGTCATGCACAAAGTAGATGTCCTAAATGACTTGAAAAACTATAGTTTGCTAATGTTAAATCTGTGGAGTGGATAAAATTAGTTTCAATGACTTCAACATAAGTGTATGTAAACTTCTGACTAAACTGTATATTGTGATGTCACAATCAGCAGGGGATAATATCCGTGCTCCGACGAGTTGGAGAATGGTGAATTTATGACTCGTAGGACTCGCGGAGCTGGGTAAATCAGACCACAGAGAAGAGATGTAGAGGAGAGATCCACAGGGTCTGGAGAGAACACATGTGTCACAAACTGTGAACACATGATAACTGTCAAACACCAAAACAAACACATGCCCAGCGTGAGAGAGAGATCAGACACACACACACACACACACACACACACACACACACACACCATCTGACATCCACCAACCTTCTGACTGTATAGGCAGGACTGCCATCCCAGAGTGGAGCTGGGATTATGGGCTTAATCTTGGATACATGAAAAATGGTGTGGATGCGTCTCAGGGCATGGGGAAGCCTGACATGGACACCAGACTAAGAACCTTTCTAAATGGAACGAGCCAATAAACCAAAAATCGAATTGTATTTCATGGAAACCTGCAGAATGGTAATTCACTCTCCCAGCAGCAGTTCCCCAGTCCCGGGCCTGACCCGTGAGGAGAGTGGTAATGTCCATACTCAGACAAGATGGAAAATGTCAAACATATAACAGGGCGAGGCAGAGTTGATACACGTAGAACTCACAGAGCTAGGCAAAGCAGACCACGGAGAAGAGATGAAGAGGAGAGATCGCCAACCGGTCCACCGGGTCTGGAGAGAACACAAGAGGCACAAATTGGGCTGGCAACACAATGGGAAAGAGATCAGAAAAATTGGACTTCCTAGAGCCATTTCAGAAATATTTGCAACGCAGGAAGAGAGCAATAGGGATCAGCAAAAACAATAGAGAAGTGTATCTGCTTAGTAAGCAGGTGATACATAGACTGAGTAACTAGAGAGAAGAGTTCTCAGGAGAAAATCCAGCAAAGAACTGGAGAAACGAGGAGGAATAAATATGCAGCAGGTAATGAGAAGATGAGAGACAGTTGAGTTTAATAACAAGATGCATCAGCGTGAGACTGGCTCTGTAGAGATATGCCATGTGCGCCAAAACGTGATAACTGTCAAACATCAAAACAAAAACATGTCCAGTGAGAAAGTTTAGACATGCATACACACAGAACAGCCAGATCAGCCCTAAATACCAGCAGAATTGTTTTGTCGTAATCAAAATTATGCCACAAATGCTGTTGATTAAGCTTTCCTTAAGCTTTCCTTGTATTGAACATGGAATATTACTTATACGATAACATGTAAACCTTAAAAGACAGATCTGCCATGACCTCTGAGGTTGTTAATCACCAGTCTGCATAATTTTTAAATCTAGTTTATGATTATTAATTCATTATGAAGAGCTACCAAACCCATGATCCTGAGGGCATTGTAAATATTAAATATTTTGTAATAAACTTTAAATATATTCATTCAATTTATAGAATAAATAACTTTTATTGCGTTTCACCTTGTAGATGGTACATTTGATTCATGGTTTAGAACTTTTATATGAAGCATTTTAAGAAATCCCTATTGGAAAAATAAATAGGGAAAAAACATTATGCTATTGGTTGAGCCAGTGTTGCTATGTCGGGCTTGAGCAATGATTTGATAGCACTTCAGAGCCATACACTTTCTTTCAGTTATGTCATATTCCCTGTTGTATTTTGTTTTTGTGCTTTTATGTTGGAATTCTTGTTTAGTTTCCTGTGTTAGTTTTGTAATCCTTGTAATTTTTTCTGTGACGAGGCAGGCAAGGAATGAGGATCTATATGCAGCTTTATTAAACTGAAAAATAAACAAGCAAAATTCAGAAGAAAAGGAAAAGGCAGTGACCCAAGCATAGACAAAACTTGTAAAAAACTGACAAGGGAAAAAGGGGAAACTAAGGGCTTAAATACACAAGAGGAAACAAGAAACACCTGGGGAAACAATCAGGGAGAATCAATCAAGTAAAAAAACTACAAGGACTACAAAACTAACACAGGAAACAGGAAACTAAACAAGAATTCCAACATAAAAGCACAAAAACAAAAGTCAACAGTGAATATGACAAGTTACACTTTCCAGAGGATTCAACTTACAAAATACTATCTATGCATGTTTCAAACTAGGACAGGAGAAATTATTTTAACATTGAATAAAAAATTAATAGAATAAAAAAAGGAAGACACAACAGGGACATAACTTCACTTAACTTAAAAACACTTGATTTTGTGAATCCAAAAATGCTGTAAAAACAGAGGCTTTTGTGAGATCTGTCAGGCGAGGACAGCTGAGAATTTTAAGGATTTTATGAAACTGGAAGTCCATGTGGATTTTCGTCAACACCTTGAGGGTAAAGACTGATGTGAAAGCATAACATACTGCCTTTGAGCTTTAGATTACTCAAGTGGACTTTAAGTAAACTCAAATGCAAACAGAAAACGCTTTCCTCACTCTGTACACTGGGAAATATTTCTGAGTGTTCAGAAAGCCTTAAGTCGTAGATTTCATGACTGTTTTGATACAAAGTCATTGCCCCCCCCCCCCCCCAAATACTAAACATACATTTCAGTTAGCATTATGTTAGCATTAGCATGCTGCTCTTCGCAAATATTTTTTAAATTTTTTTTTGCGTGCCTTTCATAGCTTTTTGAGACTTGCATTTATCCTCCAAGGCATTTCCTTTATGTTGCACCCATTGCACACATCATCATTTGTAGTGGAACAAACAAACATATGTGCGTAAAATGCCTTTGGGTAGTATTTAATGCTGGTCGCAGGAAGTAAACACTCACAGTTTCACTCACTTCACTTCAGCATTATACCAGATTCTTGCATTCCACTCTAAAGAGGCCCTTCATGTACAGGAGTTCACATGAGGGCATGTAAAACTCAGTTGTTGATAGTAGCTCCCTGCTGGAAAATCCAGCTTAAGTTGGTAGCTGTGTTTTGGGACATGGTAGCTGGTTTCTAGCTGGTCCAAGCTGGTTATGAACTGGTCCAAGCTGGTCTTTAGCTGGTCCAAGCAGGGAGACCAGCTTAGACCAGCTACCAGCTTGTCATACCAACTCAAAGTAGACATGCTGTTTTTTGGAACATGTAGTGACCAGCTAAGGACCAGCTAATGACCAGCTTGGACAAGCTACCATGTTCTAAAACGCATCAACCAGTTTAAGCTGGATTTTCCAGCAGGTTTTTTTTTTTTTTATTTAAATTGCAGGAAACTTTATGAGACGGAAATTAAAAGCTGACATAACAAAAAAAAAAAAAAAAAGGTAACATAGAAAAACAATGATAGAAAAAATGAGAGATAGATAGGGAAAACATCAAAACACTGTCCTGCTGACAGTGACAGTGACTGCATTGCGGGGGCTTGTTTGTGCAAATGTTTGTAGAGATATGCCCTGTCAACACCTCAGATACCATAACTTACAATCATTAGTTCCTTGTTGGCATATTAGTCTTCACTCTCTCTCTCTCTCTCTATCTCTCTCTCTCTCTCTCTCTCTCTCTCTCTCTTTCTCTTTCCTCTTTGTTTTTGTCACTCACCCATAGCGTGTGAGTTATGGTAGAAGATAATCAGCCTTTCGTGGCTGTCAGAGCCAACAGAATTTTTGGAACTGATAAATACAAGAATGAACAAATTCATTAATCAAAAAGCAAACAGATGAAACTTGAATGAACTGTAGTTCATTTTTCTGCTTATGTCCTTTCTCCTGGTCCAAATTTGGAGATTGAATGCTTGTTCTTCAGAGGTAACTAATGTATCAGGTTTGTGACAAGGTATTCTTGTGTACTATCTATAATTTTGACTATAGGCATAAAATCTGGTCCACTTTGCAGTTTCTTCTGCAAAGAACTGGTCACTTATACAAGACGAAACAGTCCGACCATTATGCAAAGTGTTGCATCACAGTTCATTTTGTTTTTATGGTTAATTTAGGGGCAGGCTTATCTGCAATAGTTGGGGCATGATCAGCTGAACAAATAACAAGAGAAAAATAGCTGAAATGTATGTAGACTTTGTGAACATACAAGTACTGATTGTGCCCAGTAATTTATTTGCATGTGCTGTCCGTACTGGTTTAGTGCCCAATACACTGAAGGAATTATGTATATCAGGCAACAGCGCAAACGTGCCCACAAAATCTATGCTGAATGCAATTTGCATGGCACAGTTCTTATCTTGCAGGCCAGTTCTGAGCGGACCACCAAAATCACTCCACTAATGTTTCACTCCTCTACTAAGACCAAGACACCATAATCATCACTTTAAAATTCTGAATGTGCACTTGACTACACAGCGTATCTGGAGATATGAGGTTATTACACTGTTCTCCATCATTTGATCATTATTTGATAAAAAATGTAAACGTATCATAGTTTACCACCTGCTTTTCTCGGGTGGTAATAGCCCAATGTTTATGGTGTAGTGCAAATTGCATTGCATTTTGTTTATGAAGCAGCAGCTATGGTCAGTCTAATTTGGGTTAAAAGAAGGCATGTTTGTGCGGAAATTAATTACAATTACTTAGTTTAAATACTGAAGATGCAGCACTATTTCAATGCTGATTGCGCATACTACATTGCAGGAATAGTGAATAAGGCGCAGTTTTTTGCGATGAAATACAACATGCAAAAGTGGTGCAACTGTTTAGTAAGTTCACTTACCTGGGAAACTCAGCCAAATCCCCTGATTAGTTCATAATCTTAAGCACTCATTGTAGCAGCCGGTCCCTTCCAGATGGACTGATACCCATTTCATCCTGACCTCCTTGGAGTTGCATTAAGCTAGCCAATCAGATTAGAGCTTGCCAAATCAAGAAAGTACTTGCCATTTTTGTGTGATATATTCATCAGATGGTGTAGTGAATGGATTGTGTATATAGGTGAAAAAACACTGTGTAACTTGTCTTACATAATGATATGGTCATTTAGGAAATGCTGCATCAACTAAATTGCTAATTTTCTTGTATCTTTTATTCCTCTCTTTTCTTCAGATCTTTCTAAATGCAAACTCGATCCGTCTCGGAAATCTTCCACATGGGAGTGTGGACACTTTGCTTGGTCCAGGGACCACGTACCCCAAACAGACTGTGTACGAAGTATGTGTATGTCCCAGCGGGAAGCTCTATTTGTCCCCTGCAGAGAGCTCTTCTACCTGTCAGACTACCAACAGTGTGTGTCTCTGGAGCTGAGAAATGTGGGTGGGCCATGGACCACCCAGCACCAGAAAGGCCTTTCTTCACCTTTCCTCTCTTGCCCCTTTCCTTACTCCACCTTATTCCTCTCGCCACTGAACACTGTTACTTTCCTTTTTTATGTCAGTATATTATCTATCTATCTTTCCATCCATCCCTACATTGTTCCACACTGTCCTCACATTGTTTTCCCTTCCCTTTCTTCTTTTCACGTTTAATATCCATTTTTCCTTTTCTTTTTCCCTTCATTTTTTTCCTTTCCATTTCCTCTTCTTCTTCCCCTTCCTCTGTCTCCTTTCTCTCAAATAGAAATCAGGAATCATTAAACTTATATTGGCTCAGTTGAAGCCACATCTTCCCAATCTGTAAATGGAGCAGAAACTCTCGTCTTTTCTCATTTTGTTGCTCTTATTTTTGTATGAACATCTGACTCAGTGGAGGATTGTGAATGTGTGCTGGGACGCTGGACTGTACTTGTGAATTAGCACATGCATGGCGACCCACAAACGAGAGTGTGTTTTTCTAAAGAAGTTACAAAGGTGCCTTTGCTACTGTTAGTAAAGCACATCACCTGCTACTGTCCCGCCATGTGCAGTAAGACAAACATCTGCTATGAAAATGGACTGAACAAACCTCTTCTCTCTTTTAGTTAATGGATCAAAAAGATACTATGATAAACAGTGATGAAGACAGAGAGAGAAAAGAACTAAATTATCCTTGTATGATTCTTTTCTCTCTTTTTTTTGGACAAAAAGCACAAGAATATTCCATGTATATAACAACATTAATAAATGATAATAGAACGAGAACGTTTATTTTAAGAATTTTGTATTCTAGAATGCTTGATAACATTTCGTTTTCATTGTTTAGGTCTCATGGACATGTTTACATGTGCTATGGTGAGTTAACTAATGTTTTAAATAATTTGTGTTTTATTTTAATACACTTTCTTGTTAACAGCCAAACTAAAATTTGGATTGTGTTTAGGTCCAGACTAAAATTCATCCTGCCAATCAAAAAATAGATGTCATAATATTTTCCAAACTCTGGTATTTTTTTACCATTACCTTTTAGTGTCTTGGTTACTCCCTGCCCATGATGTACTGCAACAATACTGGAAGTTTCTGAATAATTGTCCTTGTTACCTTATTTACAGTTCTATCTTCAGTGTTTAGGGCTATGGACCTCTGAACTTGGGTACATTAAAATATGATTTAGAATTTTTACAAAAGTTATCCCAGTGAAAAATTAAAAAAAAAAAAAAAAAAAAAAAAAAAAAATATGGAAAAAACATTACCATGTTCTGTTAGGAGAAACTATAGACCTGTTTTAGTGATGTCATTTTCCCCACAGCCACCATATTTGTGACCATCAGTGGGAGTAAACAATGGAGGTGAATGGAAAAACACCCGGAAAATTATATCAAGAAAAACATAAAAAATGTTTTGTCCATGTCAAGTCCCATGTCAAGTTCATATGGCTCTGAAGATAGCAAAAATATAGCCAAATTGAACTTTCATGGACATTTAAAGATATTTGATTCACTATTAATCTCTGTTTGCTGATGAGTCTGATGTGTGACCGTCGAGGACACGCCTGGCACATCAATTTAAACATCTCTCATTCGGAAGTTACAAATGTGTTATGTTCTGGTCTGATTTAGTAACAGTATTAAAAAACGTCAGTGATGATCCCACCTGAATGAATGTAGGAACTGCTTTTAACTTCTGAAGATGTTTTTTTTCACATTTTTTCAAAGGTATAAGTAATATTGCTCACTAATATGGCAGCGCGGTCATACAGTGATGTCACATGAAACAGGTCAACAGAGTGCAACAGTCTGGTTGCAGAAGTAAAAATCCCATTCATTTTTACCAAAGATTAATTGATTTTCAAAGATAACTTATAAACTTTAAAGACAGACTTACCATGAGCTCTGAGGTTGTTCATCGATGGTATAGACTTCCATTGAAGCCATCCGACTGCATTATCTCACCTTTATTGTTTAAAAAAAAACATTTTATAGTGGAATTCATGGTAAACAACTACATTATCCATGATACAGCAGAGAAAGGTACACCTATTAGATAGAACGAATACCCACGACGAATACAACGAAACCCACGAAACGTGGCTCGGAGCGACCACGCGTTCCCATGACGCTCTGTAAATGGAGAAATCGAGTCGGTCTCCCTTCAACCTTAAACTACTTATACATTTGTACATAGAGTATCAGGATATTTTACAATAAACTATTGTTTCTATTCTTATAATCAACATCCTAAAATCAATAGTTTTACATATTCCCATAGTTTTCTATTTAATGACCTCATTCGCAATGCTTCATGGAATTGTAATCCGTGCTCTCATAAAAAACACGATAAGTACACATCCTTGTACATTTATCTTTATGTCTGATTTTAAAATATTTTTTAGCCTCAAAATAAAGTTTGTGATGTTATAATTCACCTCATAGCTGGTTGGTTTGGTACATGGCTCACAGATCTTTTATGAAGGATTTTTTAATGAAAGAGCTGTGAGCCATCAAGTCTATGGAAGAAATGAATGGGGAAAATACTTATGGAACCCAGACGACTGAAAAAGTGGGCGGTCACTATTGCACTCTATACAGTTATACTGAGCATTATACAATTATGAAAAACAGTTTGTGACACATTTGGAATCATATGTATTTATGCAAAATGACTCAAAATATAATTTCATAACAATAATCATTGAACAATTATTAGCAATAGCTTTATTTTAGAAACAACATATACAAATTTTCAAAAAGCTTTACAAATCAGTAATTAACTACCATTTGTGGCTTTCGTCAACCTCAATATGACACAACACTTTGACAGCAGTTCTTTTGTTAAAAGAGAAAAAAAAATTGTGGTGTCTGTGTCTGTGTCTGTGTGTGTGTGTGTGTGTGTGTGTGTGTGTGTGTGTGTGTGTGTGTGGTGGGGGTGGGGTGGGGTGGGGTGGTTGGGGGTAGACTGAAAAAAGTGAAAAATAAAAAATGGAATAAAGCCTGTAATAACTAAGGCATACTGTCTAAATTCTCGAAGCTTCTTTGTATTTTGGTTAACCAGTCTTTTGCTGCCATCTGTCAATGTAATTTATTATCCCCGGTATAAGATATTCATGCCATTCATGAAAGGAATAGTTAAAAAAAAAATATAAAAATCTGTCAACATTTACTCACCCTCATGTTGTTCCAAACTTTTATGACTTGGAACACAAAAGAAGATGAAAAGTGAAAATCAAAGTGAACGGTGATTGAGACCAACATTTGGTTAAAAATCACCATTTGTGTTCAGAAGAAAAAAGGAAGAAAGTTATAAAGATTAGGAACAGCATGAGGTGATGACAGAATTTATGTTTTTGGGAGAGTTACATCAGGAATCTTACATCAGACAGGCTATCGTGCAGTGGCATGAGGTGCTTAAAAATCACTCTTTATTTTATGTTTGTGTTCTGTATGAGAAAGTTTTCTTAAAAATATATATATTTTCTTATAAATTCTATGCAATGTGTTTGCAAGATTAATGTGAGGTTGGAGTATTATTCAGTTACATAAGAGTAAAAACAAAACAAATGAATGTTTTAGATTTTCTTTTCATCACAACTCCAGTATTATAACACTCATATTAAACAAGCTCATATAAAGTATGAGCATGAAAATCATTTAAAATAAACATGAAAATGATGAACAAATGCAATTATGTTTATTTGTCAAATTAAATATCCTTATTTGGGTAATGAGACACAAGAACTCTCATTCCCCATCTGTCGCTCTCTTCGATGTTGTGTCGAAGAAGCGACACTAGGGGTCTCTCTTGAGCACTGAATATGCCTCTGATCTATGAAAAAAGGCCAATGAGAAGTTGGCAGACAGTATTTGCATACCCCGCCCTCGGATATGCGGGTATAAAAGCGGGGAAATACGTCGAGTTCATTCAGAAATTTTCTTCGGAGCCGATGGTCGTGTATGCAGTGAGCTGCGAGTCACGCACCTGTTCCTCTTCCTCTGAGCTGATTCTGCTGTTGGATCTATGGCGCATTTCAGCGGCTTTCTCTTTCTCTGCACAGCAGTGCAGTTTGCCCCTGGGCGCCTCGACAGTGCAGTTAAAAGTGTTAGTTTCTCTAAAAGAGCAAATACACAGCTGGCGTTGAACGTCCTTTTCAGGATGCGTCTTTATAAAAACGTCTTTTACGCCTCTGTGTAGTTTCTGGATGCGGTTGATTTCTCCCCACCTGGCGGTCATAAAAGCTGCCTCGCTTGCCTGGGCTGCAATCACTTGCAGGCAGCATTTTATGAATGGTTCATGTTCTCATTGCGAGAACATAGCCATGGCAGCATTGCGGTCGCGGCTTTCTTTTTTCATGAGAGAATGCCACTTCAGCCGCCCCCTGCACCTCGCCTCCTTCCTACGGGATTGAGGCAGGCCCCACGGGCAATGAAGGCGATTTGGGGATAATGACGGGTTCTGTTTCGCCGGGTAAATCCCCTCGAACCACCCGCCTCCCCGGCACGCTTGCTTCCATCCGAGCTCGGGATGTGTGATTTCTCTCCAATGGTTCATGTTCTCAATGCAAGACAAACACGTCCTAGTCAGGTCAGAAAGAACCACCGCAGTAGCTTACATAAATCACCAAGGCGGCGTACGTTCCCGCCACATGTCACTACTCGCCCGTTGTCTCAAGTCGCTGCGTGCCACTCACATCCCCGGCAACTTCAATGTGGTAGCGGACGCGCTGTCACGACAATGCTTGCCCAGTGGAGAGTGGATTCTTCACCCCCAGTCGATCCAGCTGATTTGGGAATGGTTCGGCTAGGCCCAGTTAGACCTGTTTGCCTCCCGAGAGACCTCCCACACCCCACTCTGGTATGCCCGAACAGAGGCTCCCCTCGGGGCAGACGCTCTGGCACACAGCTGGCCTGCGGGGCTGCGCAAGTATGCATTTCCCCCAGTGAGCCTTCTTGCGCAGGTGCTGTGCAAGGTCAGGGAGGACGAGGAACAAGTCACCCTAGTGGCTCCTTATTGGCCCACCCGGGCCTGGTTCTCAGACCTCGTACTCCTCGCAACAGCCCCTCCATGTCGAATTCCACTGAGGAAAGACCTTCTTTCTCAGGGACGGGGCATGCTCTAGCATCTGCACCCAGACCTCTTGAACCTCCATGTCTGGCCCCTGGATGGGACACGGAAGATCTAGCTGGTCTACCACCTGCCATCATAGACACAATCAACCAAGCCAGAGCCCCCTCTACCAGGCAACGTTACACCCTGAAGTGGTGCTTGTTCGCAGATTGGTGTTCTTCCCGGGCTGAAGACCTACAGAGGTGCGCAGTTAGGTCAGTGCTCTTATTTCTGCAGGAGAGGCGGGAGAGGAAGCTGTCCCCTTCCACCTTGAAGGTGTATGTGGCTGCTATCACGGCCCACCACGACGCACTAGACGGCAAGTCTTTGGGTAAGCACGACTTAATCATCAGGTTCCTAAGAGGCCCTGGAGGTTAAATCCTTCCCGGCCAAGCCTATTCCCCTCCTGGGGTCTCTCAGTGGTCCTCTCGGGCCTTCAGAGACCCCCCCTTTGAGCCACTAGAATCAGTTGAACAAAGCCCTCTCCCTGAAGACGGCCCTCCTGATCATGCTCACCTCCATCAAGAGGGTCGGGGACCTGCAAGCATCCTCTGTCAGCGACACCTGCATGGAGTTCTGTCCGGCAGACACTCAAGACCACGACCAGGCTATGTGCCCAAGATTCCTACGACACCCCTCAGGGTCCAAACCTGCAAGCAAAGCTGCCCCGGGAGGAGGCAGGCACGGCCCTTCATTGCTGTGTCCGGTACGTGCTTTTCGGAACTACTTGGACCGCATACAGAGCTCAAAATGTTCTGAGCAGCTCTTTGTCTGCCTTGGTGGACATCGGAAAGGGAACGCTGTCTCCAAACATTGGGTAGTTGACACCATTACATTGGCTTATCACACCCAGGCCGTGCCCCTCCCCTTGCAGGTCCGAGCACACTCGACAAGGAGTGTTGCGTCCTCACAGGCACTGGCTGGAGGCATCTCCCTGGCAGACATATGCAGAGCAGCGGGTTGGGCAACACCTATCACCCTTGCGAGATTTTACAATCTCAGGGTAGAGTCAATTTCGTCGCATGTTTTCTCAGGTACAAGCCAGTAGAACACGGTAACACACTGACAGATTGACCGGGTGGACCGCTAGCACCTAGCGCTGTTTCCCTCGGCCAAGGTAAAATCATGCGCTTTTTCTCCCAGGAGATCCCACTAACTCGGCTCCCTGGATGACTCCTCCCTAGCCCTTTGGGTCCGCAGTTCAGCGGAGGAACTCGCCGACCCAATCCACTGCAGGTACTCAAATCTACCCTGCACTGGAATAGGTGCTCCACAGGTCAGGACTCCTGCGTGGACTTCCTCCTGTGTGTATTTTCTGTGGTATGGTCCCCTTACGAGTGTACCCACGTCTCCCTTAGGCAGTTCCAGCTGCCCTCCGGTCGCCAAATTGTAGCAACTCCCCCCTCCACGAGGCTGGATCTACCACCGTTCCACTTTCCACATGTTGCCTAAAACCCCATGTGATGTATTTGCCACCCTTACCTCCCCCTTTCGGGCAGGTGTGGCCTACGCAGGGTCTTTTCCCCCTGAAAGAATAGGAAACTGGGTAAGACCCCCTTCCCTTGATGCGTGTAAGGGCCCCAGTCATTTCTTACTCTATGCAGAGGAACATAGAGCGAAAAGAGGCCTGGCTAGGCTCTGCCCATTCCCGGGTTGGCAAGCGTTGCCTTGTTCCCCTGTTTAGGGTAACCAGAAGGATTCCGACTACTTTTATGGGGCATTGGGGTAGGGTACGTGCAGTCTGACACAGCTGGTCGCCTTTGCACGTAAAATACCTGCCCGCTCCTGTGTCAGCAGAACACGTACATGGCTCAGCTCATGGCGTGATTTAAATTGGACCCCTAGTGTCGCTTCTTCGACACAACGTCGAAGTGAGCGACAGACTGGGAACGTCTAGGTTACGTATGAAACCTCCGTTCCCTGATGGAGGGAACGAGACGTTGTGTCCTCCTGGCCACGTCGCTGAGCCGAGCCACTGTTGTGGTCGGACCATTTCTGGCTCCTCAGAAAAATCCTGAATGAACTCGATGTATTTCCCCGCTTTTATACCCTTATGTCCGGGGGCGGGGTATGCAAATACTGTCTGCCAACTTCTCATTGGCCTTTTTTCATAGATCAGAGTCATATTCGGCGCTCAAGAGAGACCCCTAGTGTCGCTTCTTCGACACAACGTCTTGTCCCCTCCATCAGGGAACGGAGGTTACATACGTAACCTAGACGTTCCATACGTAACCTAGACGTTCCCTTTCTTCACTTTTGATGTTTTTATTTCACACTAATTTTAAGGGACTCATGTGTGGCATCTTTTGGCAGAGTCTGAGATACATTTTTCTAGATTATTTATTGTCTGTGAAGAAATGTAAGGACATATATATATATATATATATATATATATATATATATATATATATATATATATATATATATATATTTCTCCTTTTTCTTTTTTTCCTTCCATTTTTTTATCAGTTTTTGACTAGAATGGGTGGAGGCAGTCTTTGAGCCTTTCGGATCAAATTTACCATGAAATAGAACATCTTCATAAAAGGATGAGGTCAGTGCTTTGGTTAGGACATGCTCCTCTGGCACCTGCTCTCTCATTTGGAAAAGGAGAGAGGTCTTATGAAGCTTAAGAACTCTGTGTGAGGAGCCACATATCAGGAAAGTGAGGGCCGAATGTATCTAAAATGTGAAATTATCTCAACTATTTTGAGTCTTGAGATGCGTATTTAATGTAAATGCATTGTGGATTTAATTTGTAGCCTTAAATTCCATCATTACGTCCAAACTTTAGAATAATTAGGAGAATATCTCCGCTCTGTTGGTCCTCACAATGCAAGTGAATGGTGATCAGACCTCAGAAGATCCAAAAATCACATAAAGGAAGCATAAAAGCAATCCATAACACACCAGAGGTTAAACCCATATCTTCTGACATAATATGATATGTGTGGGTGAGAAAAAGATCAAGATGAAATGAAAGTGTAGATTTAAACTAAAAAAGGACTTAAAAATGTATCTGTTTCTCACCCTCACCAATCATATTGCTGATTTAACCACTGGAGTAGCATGGATTACTTTTATGCTGCCTGTATGTAGTTTTTGGAGCTTCTGAGTAGGGATGCATGTATAATATATATATAACGGCGGCCGATATATTATTGTCCAATAACCATGAAAATCTAAATATTATTATTGCACTGATAATGGAATTTCTGCCGATATTTTCACTGATATAATATAATAATTTGTTATGGTTTATATACTTGCAGCTGAAATTCTCTGACTGTCTCTGCTGTCTTTTCTTCAGGCAAATACTCAAGCGACAGTGCACGTTTGTATGCACAGTGTGTCTGTGTGAGTGAGAGCAAAGCTTATGTTGCTCTGTGAGGATTATTTCAACATCTCTGCACCCTATTACATTGTTTTGGGGGTGGTTTTTGTCATCTGATGTAAGTAAAGATGGCATTTCCCATATTCTGTTTGTTTAATGAGGCAATAAACGAAATGTGACAAAAACATGTATGTTTTGTATGTTACATAAGGGCTACCGTTTTTGCTTATTACTTCATGAAACATAAAAAGAATATGGGATATAGCACACTGTTACATACATAGCAGCATTGTGATTAAAACAAGTACAGGCACAATCTAAAATGGCACATTTAATAAGTTATATAGTGGAACTGTCACAAATGAGCGCTGTAGCAAGCATCTGGGAATGAGACCAGGGTTCCTGCGGATCCTTAACTGTCTTAAATTCAGTTTTCCCAAATTTAAGGTCATAAAAAGCCATAAGTATTTTAAATGATTTAACAAAAGTCTTAATTATCATTTAAAGATGCCTTAAATTTGGGAGAGGAAAGACAGGAATCATGATATGAACTAGTGTTAATTTCGTCAGACGAGACGAGACTAAATATGTTCGTCAACGACCTTTTTTTCCATGACTAAGACGAGACGATGACGAGACTGCACCAATGTCCAAAAACGCTGACTAAGACTAAATTAACACGCATTATTGTTGACGAAAAAAAGACGAGACTAAAATGTTTTGCATAAAATAAAAACTAAGATAAAATCTCTCTTCATTTTCGTATACAATCGTCTCTACTTTTTCATCATGAGATAGAATATTCGAGCGCCGACGACATGCTAGGTAGAAGGAAGAGGCTCGATATTTGGTTGCATTTTAGGTACAATGATATTGACAAAAAGTCAGAATGTGTCATTATAACTGACAGGAAGCACTGCGGATAAACACTACCGGGAAAAACACCACCAACCTTAAGCGACATCTAAAGGCTAACCACCCAGACATTCAGGGAAGTTAACTTAAATATACGTCTCATAAGCTAATGCTGATTTTAGGCATCTACGCTGTAAATTAACCAGTTAGCTATGGTGTTGTGGCACATACATTATGCAGGTTATATATATTTTATGTAACTTATTTGCTTAATAAAATACTCTTCAGAACAAGTTCATCATTTGTGAATGTGTCTCTTAAATCAGAAAACCAGACACGTTTAACAAAGTGAATTCAACAAATCATTCAACAAGTGTATTTTGTCAGGTAATTATGACATTTAACCAATATTTGAGATGTGTGAAACATTATTTGACTGAAATGGTTATCTCAGAATTAATCTCAGAAATAATTTATTTAAAAAAAGACTAAAATGTTTTGAAACTTGACTAAGATATATTGAGTTTTCTTTTGACTATAACTAGACTAAAATGACGAGACTTTTAGTCGACTAAAACTTGACTAACAAAAAAAGATATGTGAATGACTAAATATGACTAAAACTAACAAGGACATTTGGCATAAGACTAAGACTAAATTAAAAATAGGTGACAAAATTAACACTAATATGAACTAATGTGATTATCAAACATCAAAAGAATATGATTGAATTAAACAATTGCATGCACTTGTCCTTCAGAGTGAAATTGTGGCACTGTTGTATTTTCTTAAAGCATGTGGGGGCTTATGAGTGTTTTCAGCTGTTGCAGAACAGTTCACAAACATTAGGCAATATCGGAAATTTTTGACAAGCAATCGCAGAGGGCGGGGCCAGGTCGTGATCCTACACACCCGGTCCGTATTAGGCTAATCAAGCCTCTGGGAGGGATAAAGGCCGACTGCAGATGATGGTGCGGGAGAGAGAGATCATTTATGGACATGTCCGTCATATGTGTGTTTGTGTCTTTTTGTTTTAAGTTTATTATTAAAAAACATTTTTGTTGACAAGCCGGTTCTAGCCTCTTCCTTTCCCTTGAACTTACTTTACATGGTCGAAATCAAATTTGTATTTAATTATATAATTGTGAGAAGTAATTTTGAGGCCATTTTGAATGTGTGCCCCTGTCTGTTTACTGTAAGTAAGTCTTTGATACATTATTTATTTTGAGATTGTTTGGTGTTGTTTTGTTATGGGTTACGGTACAAATTCGATTTTTTTAGGTCTTGAAAAAAGTCTTAAAAAGTCTTAAATTAGATTTTAAAAACTGTAGCAACCCTGGAGAAGTGCATAAGCACAAGCACACGCATTCATAACACACACAAACCACTATTTGTTTATACCACTATTATTATTTATATTTATTTTTTAACTGTGTACCATGTCCGGGCCATGTCAATGGAGTCAGAATAAATTTGAGTTATATTCCATTCAAAATGTTTATGAGATGTCTCACTGGCATTCAGAAGAGATAAAAGCATTGAATATGCAATAAGAGGTAGAGAACTCACAAGCGGCAAATTACTGAAATCACCAGTGTTGGGTGTAATGAATTACCAGGTAATTAATTACTGTAATTAAATTACTTTTTCATTGAAAAATTAAAGGGATTACTCTTATTTTTTCAGTTATTTAATTAGTTACTTCTGATGTAATTGCATTAAATACTTTATAGACTATAGAACAATTTTATATAAAACAATAGTGAATTTAAAATCGAAATTTAACGTCTAACGTTAAAATATAGTACTGTGCAAAAGTTTTAGGCACTTGTGAAAAATTTTGTATTGTGAAAATATTTTCAAAAGTAATGCCATAAATAGTTTTGATTGATCAATTAACGTCATACAAAATGCAGTAAAAATACAAAAGCTAAATTCATATTTTGTGTGACCACCCTTGTTATCAAAACAGCACCAATTGTACTGGGCACACCTGGACACCGTTGTTTAAGGTTCTTGGCAGTTAGGCTGTCTCTTCATGTAATCCCAGACTGACTAGATGTTCAGTGAGGGCTCTGTGGGGGCCCATGCCATCTGCTGCAGGGCTCTCTGTTCTTCTATTCTATTTGCAAAAGAAATGTTTGGGAATCTAATATCTATATTTTTTTATTAACACACTAAAGCAGAAGATACAAATAACCATCTAAAGACAATTTTTTTTTTATGTGCCTTAGACTTTTACCGAATACTGTATATGCTTTTTAATTTAATGCAGCCCCCTTACATTTGGCCAGTTCATGAATAATATTCAAGGTTGCTGGTCAAGGTTGATAAGGGTCTTAGAAAGTAATCAGTAATAAGTAATGCAATTACTTATCAGACAGAGTAATTATTACAGTATTCTAATTACACTGTAGAATATATAATTAATAGTTAGTAATTAATTACTTTTTTAGAGTGACTTACCCAACACTGCAAATCACACATGCATATGTACACATACAAACAAAGTCGAGTTTGACATTAATGGTTTTATTCTGTATACTCGCTGTCATACCCACCTTTATCTGATTTTTTCATTTCTCCACATCTGTTTTTAAGTCAACTCACACCAGGTGACCCATCACGATGTGGTCTCATGTACAGACAAGAACAACATTTACAATAAATCTGTTTTCCTCTATAAAAGGCATATTTTAAGTATTTATTAGGTTCTTCAGACTCAATTGACTAGTGCAGCCATGTCACCCTGCAGCTCTAGACTGGTTGCACACTGAAGCTAAGCAGGATTAAACCTGGTCAGTGCCTGGATGGAAGACCTTCTGGGGAACACTAACATGCTTCTGGAAGTACTAGGGAGGCCAGCATGGGGCACTCCCCCTGTAGTCTGTGTGGGTCCCTCATGCATCAGTATAGTGATAGGGACATTAAACTGTAATAAGCCAGGTGAACAAGTCCAAGGAGAGTGAAACTGTTGGGAGCGAAAACATGAAAGCCAAAAAAAAAAAGCTATACTTATTTTTGCAAAAAAACCACTTAATAGACATGTTTTATTGTTTTATTTTATCATTACAAAGTTAAAAGGCCTATCACATAGTCCGCAGCAATCCATTATACTGTATATCTTAATGTCTAAGGTAGACTTAGGGGCCTTTCACTCAGCGCCTGATCTTGCATTTAATCTGTGCTATTTTTTTTTTAAATAGTTTGTCTCTATAAACATGAAGACTGGTGTCTTTGGCCACTGCACCTCAACACTTTTTTTCAGTATATTGCGCAATGAGCACCGCATATTTTTAGACAATGCATTTGTACAGCTGGAAAAAAAAAATACTATTATATATGGGGTGGAAGCATCAGACCTTTTTTTTTCTTTTTTTCTTTTTTTCTTTTTTTGTAATCACAATAAATTACATTGTTCAATTGACAGCCCTAGTTATTATATTACATACTATTAAACCTATGAACATTTTTTTTTTTATCAGTCAAACATTATTAGAAACTCGACAAAAGATTCTGTTCATCAGACTGATGTTTTATTACATATCATAAAGATACAACATTATTTCACATTAGCTAATAGTTCTAGGATTATTTTTGTCATCTTTAATGTCTGGTCTGTAGCACTTTAAAGGCAAGAAAAATCTTACATGATTTCTGGTGCACATCTGCCGTAATGGCACACCGTAGCACAAAAGCTAATATGAGTGCTCTCAGGCATATTAAATCAGATTAGGCAGGATATCACCTGAAACAATATGTGTAGTCAAGGGCCACACTGGCCCATCTGAGCCATTCAACTGCTGCCATTTATTTAATGGATTGGAATACAACTCAGATTCAGGAATTTAGAATTATTAATTGTATTATACTGACGGACCATCAGTGATCCCAATGGGAAAAATCAGTAAGGTTCTGTTAGTAATATTTGCCTGACTGTGTGCTTCATATTTACAGATGAGGCTCACATCTGAATGAATCACGAAGTTTCTAAGGATATACGTAGAATTCCAGACAGGAACCTTTTTTTTTTTTTCCTCATTTAACCACATGTGGTCTTCATGTCATCATCGGTCCATTGACCTTCAGCCCTCACTGGATCACTTGGCAGTCGAGTGTGAAGCGGCTGGGATGAGGATTAGCACCTCTAAATCTGAGGCCATGGTTCTCAGCAGGAAACCGATGGCGTGCGTACTCTGGGTAGGGAAGGAGGTATTGCCCCAAGTGAAGGAGTTCAATGTAGGGTTATAACATATATAATTTAGAGATGTGAAAGCAGTCAGTTAAAATGGGTATTTTGCACACATTTTACCACCGCTATATGTAGGATTATTTGCACGCAAAATAACCCTACTAAATGCTAAATTTAGGAGGGAATTTAGGGTCTCTAAATATTTGAGCTATGAACTAAATTAAACTGTCCTTATTAGGTAAGGAAATGTATAACGGAATTAGTCGCGTTCGACAACCATTATAAATTAGATAAATGACAAATAACTAGATTTTTTTTTATCTTAATAGATTCTCCACCACTGAAAACGTAATACAATGTCTAATTCTATCAGCTCACAATTTCCACTGTAAAGAATTAGCTTTAATAAGTGAATTATGATTAATAGTGATATTATTCTCATGGCTTATGGAAAATAATATCACATGTATTTAAGTACAGCTTAGAAGCGAAATCTTTCAGAAACGGATGAGATTATTTATCAAAATATCACAGTCAAATTGTGTGCTAAGTGTGTTCCACGATCGCTAAGGCACACAGTTGTTGAGCTGTCATCATGAGAGGACAGGCCGTGACTCCTAGATGATATCTCACCATGGGATGCAGGTTTCGGAGGAACATGGTTTTGAAGTCAAGTTCTTCCATCTCAGGTTTGTTTAGTGACTGGAAGTAGTCTTGACGTAGTCTACTGTAGTAGACTTAAATGTTTCTTTTCGTCCCTGTTTGGTGTTCAGGGCGGTAAACAGTTCTTGTCCAGACTCTGGGTCTGAAAATTATTTACGTTGTGTGGTTAGATTGTCTGGGGCTCAAAGTTCCCGTCCAGGGCCTGTAGGCTTACGTCGTCCCTGACAACTAGGGCCTACAGTGCCACTGGGCAAGCCGCCTCCGCCCTGCACGCCATGGCTCTCCTGCAGGTACACCAAGCCAAGGCACTGAAAGAGCTGCACGAGTGTAATTCCACCCCAGGATTGATGGAAGGTCATGGGGCGGTCTCTCGGAGAATGCACCCATTTTGTAGAATGAGCTTTAAATAGAATTAAGAGATTTAGAATTAGGAGATTTCATCCCTCCATACTAAAGGACTGAATCTGATATTGCTAAATCAAAACACCCAGTTGTCCCGTTAACACCCACTCAGCCACCAGCGTTCTCCTCAGGGGTGTTTGTCAGCCTTGTGTTTATTTGTGGATGCACATGAATGTGCATCTGTTTGTGTGTGTGCGTGCATCTGTTTATGTGTGTGTGTGTGTGTGTGTGTGTCCGTGTTTGAACACATATGATAACAACTGGCTAAAGTTGAGTCAGAGTGCCATAACATTATTTATTTGATAAGTGGCATTCATAATGAAAAAATAAGTTTGCATAAACATTTTCTCATGGTGTTTTTACATTTTGTTAGGGTACATTTTGTTTCCTGGGTAATACTCCTGACTGTCTTGCTGATTAATAGCAGCATTTGGCATTCTACAGCGATTAAGTAAATTAAAATGAGCTTTTCAAGTCAGCCATCGTGTTCTGATTATAGGTCCCACATCTACTTAAGGTTTTCCAGTCTTTGTCTTGAATAAGTTGCTTTTTTGAATTTTTTTCTGTTTACTTGCTTCATTTATAGCAACAAAGGTACTTAAAAATCAGATCACAAAGCTGCATGCAAGCTCAAAGGCAAAAAAGTATTGTTCTGCTGAGTGCTTTCAGATTGAAAGGTACTTTCACTTTGTCTCTGACATTCCTTCTTCATAATTGTGACATTGCCATTGTAGTACAAATGACTTTATCATGCATTGTTCTTTTACTTTCCATTCTCTTTAATGTACCTTTCTATTCCTTTATAACAGTTGTGGGAAGACTCAAATTCACTGTAATTTTTGTCCTTACTTGTTCAATAGAGCAGCTGTTTTTATTATTATCATTGTTTTTGTTGTTTTGTTTTTTGTACTGCCAGTTCTTTCTGGAATTCTGAATTGTTTTTGATTGTGAATCCCATACAAAACCTAGGAGGTCTACAATACCTGGAGAGAATACAAAATACACAGCTACTTTTTAATTGCTTTCAATGGAGAAACAGGCTTTATGCTCAATTTGAATATATTTCTGTAAAACATTTCACGCTCACGGACAAGGAAGAGGCGAGAAACCGGCTTGACATACAAACTGAAGGTTTAATGGTAAACTCAAAAGACAAACACGTAAGATGACGGACATGTCCGTAAGGATCTCTGTCTCTCTCTCGCACCGCCCTCTGCAGTCGGCCTTTATCCCTCTCGGTGGCTTGATTAGCCTAATACGGGACCGGGCGTGTTGAGTCATGACCCGGCCCCGCCCTCCACCGTGCCACAATGTCTCACCAATATTCAAATGTAATTATGTGGTAAACCGAATATTAAAGTATAAGCTCTAAGAATGTGTTTTAAAACTATAATCTCTATGTGGCACGGTGGAGGGCGGGACCGGCGCGTGATTACGCACGCCCGGTCCCGTATTAGGCTAATTACGCCATCAAGAGGGATAAAGGCCACTCGCGGACGGTGATCGGGAGAGAGAGCTCAATTACGGACGTCCGTCTTATTATGTGTTTGTCTTTTGAGTTCTTCATTAAACCTTTAATTTATATGTTAAGCCGGTTTCTCGCCTCTTCCTTGCCCGCGAATTTGATCTGTGTTACATTGGTGCCGAAACCCGGGAAGGAAGAGGCGAGAAACCGGCTTAACATATAAACTTAAAGGTTTAATGAAGAACTCAAAAGACAAACACATAATAAGACGGACGTCCGTAATTGAGCTCTCTCTTCCGATCACCGTCCGCGAGTGGCCTTTATCCCTCTTGACGGCGTAATTAGCCTAATACGGGACCGGGTGTGCGTAATCACGCGCCGGTCCCGCCCTCCACCGTGCCACATTCCTCCCCCGTTCTTTCAGGCTGGGGACCCCCGGCCTGACGTACATCCCCTGGGGGGGGGAGCGCCTCCCGCGCAGTCTGCCGGCAGGTCATCCCCATTAACCTGGACGAGGGAGGGGGCAAGGGGAGGGAAACAAAAAAACAACAATTAAAAATGGGGGGGAGGGTTCCTGCACTGGGCGGTACCTCCCCTCCCACAAACACCATAATTTAAAAAAAAGGGGCAACAATTAAAAATGGGGGGGGAGGTTCCTGCACTGGGCGGTACCTCCCCACCCACGAACACCATAATTTAAAAAAAAAAAAAAGGAGGGAAAAGGCCAACGCAGAGCGGTATCGAGAGAGAGAGGAGAGAGAGATTAAAGGAAAGAAAGAAAAAAAACGTACTCGCCGGTTCTCTGATACGCCGCAGCTCGTTCCTCAGCCACTTCTCCACCCTCTTCAGGACAGCAGCCGCGCCTCTCCGGGCAGATCGGAGGCAGTCCTCAGCCCCTGGCGGACGGAACGCCCCGCCGCGTTCCCAGGGTATCGAAGGGGCCTCCCCCCGCCCCTGGCAGCGGTTCTCCCGCTCCAGGCGGTCGGCGGCGAGCCCCTCCCTGCATGCGGTCGGCAGTCTCCAACTCCGTCACGTTCCAGCGGCTACTAGGGGACTCCCCCGCCCCTGGCAGCGGCCCTAACCGCTCCAAGCGGTCGGCCAGGAGCCCCTCCTCCCCTCGCGGTCGGCGGCCGTTCCTCCGCGTCCAGGTGGCTGGGCTCCTCCGTCTCCCGGCAGATAGCCGCGGCTGCTCCATTGAGAAGTGGCGAGAACTCCGCTACGGCGTATCCCTCTTCCTTCCCGGGCTTTCGGCACCAATGTAACACAGATCAAATTCGCGGGCAAGGAAGAGGCGAGAAACCGGCTTAACATATAAACTTAAAGGTTTAATGAAGAACTCAAAAGACAAACACATAATAAGACGGACGTCCGTAATTGAGCTCTCTCTTCCGATCACCGTCCGCGAGTGGCCTTTATCCCTCTTGACGGCGTAATTAGCCTAATACGGGACCGGGCGTGCGTAATCACGCGCCGGTCCCGCCCTCCACCGTGCCACACTCTATACAAAAAAAAAGCTAAGAAACCTTCCTTAACCTCCTGAGACAACGCCGTGACCACTGTGTGCATTTTCCATTTATCTTTTTGATTTGTAACTAGTAGCACCTAATAAACAAGCAAAAAACAAATACAGAGCAAATAGATTTCCTAAAAATGTATGTCCTCATATGTGGACAGTGGGACTGAGTTGTGACATTTTAAGAAATACCAAGCTATAGAAAGCTTTTAGATGTTATAGACATTACAGATGATTTTCTACAAAGCTGAATTAATCATTCTTATTAAAAGTAATGACCAGCATCATCAAATTACTGCCATCCATGTTAAAATAAAATGTTACATTATAAAACTCTGAATCTATATACTGATTATCATTGTCCCATGTCTGCCAAACACGTTGAGTGGTCCAAACATCATCTGCAGCCTAAAACTGAACTTTTGTTCGTATTTTAGTGGTGAATGCACTTAGCTGCATAGAAAGCTATATGATGCACCCTTGCTCCCTATTCGGTGAATGACTTAACCTCCAGTGTGCTGTCTGTCTCACTGGTCTCAGAACAGTTAGAAAAGCACCCTATTTCCATCATAACTCCATATAAAGCCTCTGAAAGCAAAACTTTTCAGCATCTAACAATGTAATGCATGGATTCACACACACACACACACACACACACACACACACACACACACACACACACACACACACACACACACACTTCTCTCTGGACACTCTTTTTGTGAGCAATATGAATTCTGTCACATCAACCATCTCTGTTCACCCGAGCTCTTTCTTGTATTCTAACACCATTTTTGCCATATATCTGCTCATTTTTCCCATATTTGTGTCAATCTTTTTGCCAACAATAGGCATGGACAAAGAAAAAAAAACATCTTAGAGCCACAAAAGTCATACATATAACATAAGATTTTGAAATGTTTCTCTAAAAGAAAATGTATTTGTCTTATTATTTCTTCATTTATTTTTAGGCTCCAAATCCTTAAGCACATCTTTTTCGTTCTCTTTCTATTTCAAGTTTAGACCTGGCACAAGTTTTCTTTAGATTTTTGAGTCCCTCACAGTCTTTTTTGTTCACTGATTAGAAGAGAATTACTTCCGCCAAACTCAGTAACACTGCCTCATCAGTTGCCTGTATCACAAAACTCCCTTCAAATGACTTTTTTATTTTAAGTGCACTTTTAGTTTGTCACCCTCAGAAAGTTTTAGTCTATTAGAAGATCTTAGCTGCAGGTTAAAAGATCAGAGGCTCAATACCAGACATCGTTTGATGTGCCCAGCATGAAGTTGGCATGAGCTACGGAATGACTGGCACTTTTCATTGTGCTTAAAATATTTATTTAAAACAGCTCTCTTTTGCTTTGTTCTTGACATAAAAAAATAAATAAAAAATCTTTAAGTAAGAAGCTAAAACTTTTGAGCTCAGCCAGTTCAGTCTTTAGAAATAGTGCAGTTTGAAATCTCTGTTGGATTCTCAAGTCCAGAAGGAAGTGATGTATGGCTTTTGATCATTTCCACCACCATCCCGACATGGGGATTGTTTAAACAGAGCATACTGCAGTACCAGTTTTTGGCTTGCCCTACTTTTTTACCCTGATCAATCTATAGAAGCAAAGCTACTTAAAGGAATATTTTACCCAAAAATTATAATTCTTAGTAATTTGCTTACCCTCAGCTCATATTGTTTTTTTGTTTCATGGAAGACAAAAGGTGATGTTTTGATTTTCCTTGCAATGAAAGTGAATGAGGAAAAGGACTGTCAAGCTCTAAAAATTACAAAAAAGTGCCATAATAATACCCAAAATTGGAGCCTTGAGAGACATCTATAGCTGGGTTTCCATCCACTTATTTTATGTGGATTTTAGGATATTGCATAGTGGAAATGTCAAGATGCAAATTAAATAACTAAATTGTTCATAAAAAAAATGTAGACACTCACTAGAGTTGGATATTTGTTTTTATTTGATAAGAAGACATATACATGAACTATGATGGAAACACATTTACCGAATATATTCCTACTCTATATAATTTATACAGGATTATAGATGTGCATCAAAACATTCATCTCTAAGCCATGTGAATACATAACAATATTTCACAATATTTCAATGTTGATCTAGGGTGCTTATACACTTTTGCTTCACTATGATCAAGGACTAAGTCCATCAAAAGATTAAAGTCTCCTCCCAATATTATATCATGAGGGGTGCAAACAGCTTGCAACATCTCTTCAAATCTATAAACATAGCCGTGATCATCTGCATAAGGTATGTAAAAATTAGCAAAAATCAACCTTTGTCCCTGAATTTCTGGTAAAACAATAATGAATAATGGCCATCCTTAGAATCTATTCTCAGTTTGGCCGGAAACATCAGTGCAAAAGCGACATTCCGTTGATGTAAGAGATTCTTGCATTCCATGAATCAATACCGTTTCTCTCTTGTCAAATTCACAAAGTCTGGGAACAAGAAAATGCTGTGTTTTTTTTTAATCCTTGTCTCACGGAACACAAGATCTTTATCAGATGTTCCCAGAAATTTGGCCAGAATTGAGAGTCTCCCTCCATGGATCTGTGAGCCGGAACCCTGTGATCTTGCTCGAGTTCCATCTTATGGCCTGTTATATCGAGCAGACTTGGGAAGAGCTTGTCTAGGAATTTCAGCATATCTTGACCTTCCTCCTGCTCAGGAATTCCAACAATTTGGACATTGTATCGCTGATTACGATTCACCAAATCCTCCAGTTTTTCACAAACACGTTCCAAGCCTATCTTGGTCGCTAGCAGATTAGCAGCTAATTCCCTCTCTGATGACTCCAGATAATCGATCCGTCTCTCGACGTCCCCGATTCTTGAAACCAACTCAGAGAATTTCTTCTCCATTGCCGTAATCGATCGATGTATAACAGCAAGTTCCTCCAGGTCCACTACGACTTTCACCAGCATTACAGATATGCTTGCCAGTTTCTGCTGAATTTTTCCCACCTCACCATCCAAACTGAGTCCCTGGTCTGTGGGCCTATCTGAGGTATCACCTTGAGCACGTAAGTGTTTTATAATATCTCCAGAGCCCAAGGATTTTTAATTATTTGACTATTTGACTTCTTAGAACAGTTATGTACCAGGGTGTATCGAATCTCACCAGTTTCTGATACTAAAATAATTCAAAACTAGCAAAGTGCAATGAGCTCGTCAATCACACATCCAACCCCCGCATGGCGCCATGCGACATACCAGCTGACAGCTTCATTAAATTCTACCTGCTCAACACCAGTTTCATGTACAACAATAAAGTCAGACTCAGGAGTGCAGGCCTTATGGGAAGAATTGCACAGAAAACACCACTTTTGAAACAAAAAAATAAAAGACAAGGTTAGATTTGGCAAAGAAACAGACATTGGGCAACATATAATTGGAAAAGAGTGTTATGAATCTTAACCCCATTGAGCTTTTGTGGGATCAGCTAGACTGTATGGTGCGTGAACAGTGCCTGACAAGACAGCCAAATCTATGGCAAGTGCTACAGGAAGTGTGGGGTGAAATGTCACCTGAGTATCTGGATAAACTGACAGATAGATTGCCAAGAATCTGCAAAGCTGTCATTGCTGCACGTGGATGATTTTTTTGAATACTTTGAAGTAGTTTAAGAAGTTTTTTTTTTTTTTTAAATTATAATAGTAATTTTTCATTAAAGTTCTGACTATACATTGTGATCAGTTGAATGCCACTTTGGTGAAAAAAGTACCAATTTCTTTCCCCATAAGAGCAAAATATATACATTATTCCAAACTTTTGGCCAGCATTGTACATACAGGTATATACAGTGTACACAAATATTTGTACAGTTTACATATGTACTTTTTCCAGCTTGATAACCCCAGTCCCAATTAATTTTCATTTTATGGAGAAGAGCAGCATAAATATATTCCATTATTTCTCATTTTGTGTCATGAAATGCAGTTGTAGTTTAGTAATACAGGTTTTGATTGACATGAGTATGGATAAATCTTAAAGAAATACTCCGGATTCAATACAAGTTAAGCTCATTTGACAGCATTTAATGTTTATTACGACAATAAATTATTTTGACTCATCCTGCCTATTGTTTTTTTTTTTTTTTAAAAAAAAACATTATTTTGCTATAGCAAGGCACTTAAAAAGGAAGTGAATTTTCAATTTTTTGAGGGTTTAAAGGCAGAAATTGTAACGTTAAGGCATGCAGGACATAGGAGCATACGAAGACAATGAAGTGAACCCAAGTGCAGTTTATTTACAATAGTGAAATCCAACAACCATAAATCCAAATGTGAAACATAATCAAAAAATAAACATAGACTTGACTCTATAGATTAACCTGGACTTGACCATGACTACGGCAAACGTAGTCATGGTCAGGACAATGGCAAACATGAGGGCTTAAATACACGACATGGGGGAACATAAACCAATGAACAAACAGAACTCTAAACAAGATAATTAAACAATAAACCACTGAAAACAAGACACATGAACATGGAGGGGACATCACATGACTAGGAAACAGGAACTAAACTTTTAAAAATAATAGACATGGACAAAAACACATCTAAACATTACATATCCGTCCCTCTAGGGGCGGCTCCAGATGCCCCAAAACACAGAGTTCAAGAGGGAACAGGAGGAATGGGGGGGGGGGGGGGGTAAAGCCGAAGTGGGCCTGGAACGTGGAGCAGAGGTAGGCCTGGAACGTGGAGCAGTGGCTTGCTTATGACATGGCATGGAGAAGTCTGGGGCTTGGCTGTGACATGGCAAGGAGCAGTCTGGGGCTTGGCTGTGACATGGCATGGAGCAGTCTGAGGTGTGGCTGTGACATGGCATGGGGCAGACTAAGGTTTGGTTGTGACATGGCATGGAGAAGCCTGAGGCATGGCTGTGACATGGCATGGGGCAGACTGAGGTCCGGTTGTGACATGGCATGGAGCAGTCTGGGGATTGGCTGTGACATGGCATGGAGCAGGCTGAGGCGAGACATGGCATGGAGCAGGCAGAGGCATGACATTGCATGGAGCAGACTGAGGTTCGGCTGTGACATGGCATGGAGAAGTCTGGGGCTTGGCTGTCACATGGCATGGAGCATTCTGGGGCTTGGCTGTGACATGGCATGGGGAAAACAGAGGTTCGTATGTGACATGGCAAGGAGAAGGCTGAGGCATGGCTATGACATGGCATGGAGAAGTCTGGGGCTTGGCTGTGACATGGCATGGAGCAGTCTGGGGCTTGGCTGTGACATGGCATGGAGCAGTCTGGGGCTTGGCTGTGACATGGCATGGAGAAGGCTGAGGCATGGCTGTGACATGGCATGGAGCAGGCTGAGGCGTGGCTGTGACATGGCATGGAGCAGGCTGAGGCGTGACTGTGACATGGCATTGAGCAGGCAGAGGCGTTACCTGGCCTGGATCAGGGAGAGATTTGGAAACGACCTCCGTGGTCGTGTACATGGGCAGAGTCTCATAACGACCTCTGTGGTCATGAACACAGGTTGAGACTCAGAGACGAAATCCCTTCTCCTCCTCATCCTCCGTGAGGCCGAAGTTGGCTATGCAGGCTCTGGGACAGACAAGGCTGGCAACGTTGGCTCATTGACTGTTGCAGACATGGGTGTTGGCTTGTTGGACATGGCAGGCATGGGCTCATTGGCAATGACGTCGGATGCTGGCTTGGCGGCCATGATGTGAAACTCTGGCTTAGCGGCCATGACGTGAAACTCTGGCTTGGCTGCCATGAAGTGAAACTCTGGCTTGGCGGCCATGATGTGAAACTTTGGCTTGGCGGCCATGATGTGAAACTCTGGCTCGGTGGCGGCCATGACGTGAAACTCTGGCTCGGCAGTGGCCATGTCGTGGAAATCTGGTTTGGCTGCGGCCATGTTGTGGAACTCTGGCTCGGTATCGCCTCCCCCACAGTGAACATGGAACCAATGATCTGCAGGGCGAGGTCAATATATTGGGCCAGATTGAGGGGACTGTGACCACCAGGCATCAAGGAGGAGATGGGCTCATTAAGTCCCTCCCGAAAAATGTCCTTGAGGGCGATCTCTTTAAAGCCCACCTTGCTGGCCAGATAGCAAAAATCCTCCACATATTCCTCCAGGGGACCATACCCCTGCTGTAGGCTGAGGAGCTGAACTTCTGGGTTCATTGTTGTCGGTTGAGTATTCTGTAACCTTTAGGCAGGCAGGACATAGGAGCAGACGAAGACAATGATGAAGTGAAACCAAGTGCAGTTTATTTACAATAGTGAAATCCAAAAACCATAAATCCAAACATAAAACATAAACAAAACATAAACATAGACATGGACGTGGATTTGACTCTATAGATTAATCTGGACTTGACTATGACTACACACGATGCTACACCAAAAATACTCGACAAAGGACAATGGCAAACATGAGGTCTAAAATACATGACATGGGGGAACATAAACCAAACAGGACTCTAAACAAGATAATTAAATAATAATCCAATGAAAACAAGACACATGAACATGGAGGGAAAACAGAACATCACATGACTAGGAAATAGGAACTAAACATTTCAAAATAAAAGACATGAAATCAAGATATGAACAAAACCACATCTAAACATGAGAGAAATTTGAAGCTTATAATTTTATAAAAGCACTTACATTAAAACTTCTGTTATACTAATATTTGAGCTGTAAAGTTGTTTAAATAATCATTTATTGGGATTACAGGGTTTACAGCATTACTTTGTAATGGCAACGAAGTTGTACAATTGGATATAACTTTAAAATTTAACAGTAAAATCAATGTAATTTATGTCTTGTGGCTAACCTTTGAAGCAGTAAGTATTTTAATGTTTACGGATTTGCCCCATTCACATCCATTGTAAGTGCTTCACTGTAATCCAGAAATATTTTTTTTTTTTGTTTTATATGAAAAGGAGGGACAAGTAGAAAATATTTTTTGTGGCAATAACCATTATACCACAAATGCTGTCAGTTGATCTTTATTTGAATTAAACCTGGTATATTCCTTCCCAGAATTTTTATTTTGGGTAAACTGGTCGTGTAATTTCAGAAGAAACATGAGAAGTGGCCCCACCCACTTCTGTGGCTTACAAAGAACACTCTACATAAATTAACTTAGCATCGTTTTGGTGTCAGAACTTTGCCAAGCTTCAGAATGACTGATGACAAAATTAGCACTACTATGTTGAATATTATCACAAAATACACTTAAACATCTGTAAACTGATGGAATAAACTCAAGTAGTGGCCTGTCTAAAGGCAAGTGAGCAAGTTAATTACTACCAAGCTTGCAACTGCTGTACCCAGGACCTTGACTGAGGGAAGTCATACTTTACATATATTGCTTTAGGATTGCTGTACTATTGCTTGTGTCCAAACTGACAGAGTGCATCTGCATTCATTTCAGTGGCGATGCGAGAGAATTCACAAACACCGTTGAACTCCTGTGAGCAAACAAGACCTTTTTCACATTTCACACAAACTACATTTATTCCCTAAACCCATTTACATGTTTTTCAATTACGTTTAATTTAAAGCAGAATTGTCTAATAAACACCATGCACCCCTGCTCAATACATTCAGTCGAGTTGGTGTTCTTTCGGAACAACCCTCCATTATTCTTGAGCTAATCCCGTCCCATCGACTGACCTGTTGTTGCTACTTTTTTATTTCTTGGAAGAAACTGAGGTTTGTGACTCTACCTTCTGAGTGACTGCAGTTTTTGCCATCACCTAATTTAATGCATCGACCTCCGCATCAAGAAAGATGAGCGGAAATTTAATTATGATCTGTTGTCCCTGAAATGGCCCTCATGATTTCTTTCCATAGGGATCAAGGGCTCCTGGAGGGTTATTGCACTGGGAGTTGTTGAGGGGGTGGGGGTTGGTTGATGTTGGGGAGATTTTGAATAATGACAATCAAACCTTCATTTTGTCTTTCATCATGCTCCAGTGATGGAGATATGCACATGAAGAGAAAACAATTGCCCTTTAGAACACATTTCTTGCAATTTTTTTGAAAATATAGAGGGGGTATTAAAGGTTTTAAGAAAGGCTTTGTTTAACCCTGCCTTTCCTGGTCTAATACACTCACTATCCATCTCGCCTATTTCCAACCATGGATCCATCTCAATGAGGGCTACTGTAATTAGTTTGCTTGTCTCGCCTTGCTGCAGAAATTTTGTTATGAAGGAGCAAGTTTGTACTGGTCTGTATTGTCTGTGTTTGTTATAAAGCCAAACTCAGTGGAAATAGCTTATGGGAACACTGGGTCCTCAAAATCTGATTGTAAATGAGTTAATCTTGGATCATATGTTGGTTCAATCCTTCTCACCCTTTGTTCACTTCATCCTTCTTTCACTCTCTTTCAACTTCACTATTCAAGGTGATCTCTTTAGTATTTGTAAGTATAAGTATGAAACATTCATGTTTGGACAGATGCTGAGTATATCAAGTATGCAATATCAAAGCATTGTCTGCATCTTAAACAGAAATGCTTTTAAAACATTTACAACAATTATAAATCTTTATGAATCCTCTGACGACTGGTCGGAACAGAAATTTCCAAAACCTTTCTGAGGGTAGTACTGCAGGCGACCTTCAGTACTCGGACACAATCCCATACCGTGACTTCTATTTATCAGCGAATGACTTTGTCAAAGTAATGTCTTTTAAAATGTCAAATGTATTTATAAATGCAAGCCAGATGGGACCAACACAGTCTCATGACATGTTGTAATAATAGTACGACATTGCAAAGTTGAAAATAATTGGCAAAAATTATGAATTATACTCCCATTGAGAAAAATAAATAAAAAGACAAGCAATGTAATCGCAATTTTCTCTAAGATTAACCTTTAACCCAAACCTAAACCTAACCATTTAAGGTTTACATTTTAGATGCTATCTGTAGGTTTCTTAAGTGTCAGTGTCTACGTAAGTGTATGAAAATGTAAGTGTGCTGGAAACACACATTACGTTCTGTTTAACTACCTACAAATACTAATGAGATCACATTTCTTTCTTGTGTCCACCCTTTTTTCTCTCTCCTCCTTTATTTTATAAAGTGAGGGATCTTGGAAGTTAAACAAGGGTGGTTGTTAGTGCATGACTAGAATGCTTTTGTCTAGAAAATAGCTCTGTTATTTTATGTGCACCTTTGGGGTTTAAAGAATGAATAACAGAGGATGGAGGCTTATTATTAGGCTTATTATTTGGAGGATTTGTTATTCATAAAATGCTGTTTTAAGTAGCCCATTTAAAAGCAAGAGTCTCTAGACCTGCAGTCCCTGTTGAATTATCTGCATTATTAAGCTGCAATACTTGACAAGCCCTTATGGTTTTAAATCAATCTGAAGAGCCGGTATACTGCATACACGGCCTGAATTTACTCACAGCTCTTGTAGCTCAGAAAAGAGAGAGATCAAAAAGACATAAAATGCGAACACTTAGATAAGTGGAACAAAGTGCGATTCAGAAGCCTGAGTAATAAAAGCAGAATTATTCTCTCACCATTTATTTTTGTATTGATTCATGTCTTTGTGCCATTTCTGTCAGTCACTATGCAACCTTCCATATCAAATCAAATTTATGATTGGTCAATTCAGCTGAGAAAACAGGCCTTTGAAACAACGTGTTTCTCCTCAAAAGAACAAATGTTGAAATAGGGTTACTCCAACCTGTTCACAAAAGCAAAGATGATTGTTTTTTGGCCCAGTGACATACGTTCAAAGCTCTCTCTTTGTGAAAACTGATGCAGCTATAAACACCAATCACCGGCCTCTTCTTGTCATTTCCAGTTCATTGATATTGTAACAACAATGCTTGAGTATATGTTAAGAGAAATGCTTAAAAGTTACAATTTGAGCAAATCATCAAAGCTAAGGTGAATTGGACTACTTTTTGCCATTCACCCCAATTTACCTGAATTCACCCAACATAAAGGTGAGTAGTTTCACTTATTAGCTATAGATCTGTCAAGATTCTCACATTTAAAAAAGGTCCAGAACTTAAAACTTGTCACTTTGCTTATATATATATATATATATATATATATATATATATATATATATATATATATATATACAGTCACCTAAAGGATTATTAGGAACACCATACTAATACTGTGTTTGACCCCCTTTCGCCTTCAGAACTGCCTTAATTCTACGTGGCATTGATTCACCAAGGTGCTGAAAGCATTCTTTAGAAATGTTGGCCCATATTGATAGGATAGCATCTTGCAGTTGATGGAGATTTGTGGGATGCACATCCAGGGCACGAAGCTCCCGTTCCACCACATCCCAAAGATGCTCTATTGGGTTGAGATCTGGTGACTGTGGGGGCCATTTTAGTACAGTGAACTCATTGTCATGTTCAAGAAACCAATTTGAAATGATTCGAGCTTTGTGACATGGTGCATTATCCTGCTGGAAGTAGCCATCAGAGGATGGGTACATGGTGGCCATAAAGGGATGGACATGGTCAGAAACAATGCTCAGGTAGGCCGTGGCATTTAAACGATGCCCAATTGGCACTAAGGGGCCTAAAGTGTGCCAAGAAAACATCCCCCACACCATTACACCACCACCACCAGCCTGCACAGTGGTAACAAGGCATGATGGATCCATGTTCTCATTCTGTTTACGCCAAATTCTGACTCTACCATCTGAATGTCTCAACAGAAATCGAGACTCATCAGACCAGGCAACATTTTTCCAGTCTTCAACTGTCCAATTTTGGTGAGCTCTTGCAAATTGTAGCCTCTTTTTCCTATTTGTAGTGGAGATGAGTGGTACCCGGTGGGGTCTTCTGCTGTTGTAGCCCATCCGCCTCAAGGTTGTGCGTGTTGTGGCTTCACAAATGCTTTGCTGCATACCTCGGTTGTAACAAGTGGTTATTTCAGTCAAAGTTGCTCTTCTATCAGCTTGAATCAGTCGGCCCATTCTCCTCTGACCTCTAGCATCAACAAGGCATTTTCGCCCACAGGACTGCCGCATACTGGATGTTTTTCCCTTTTCACACCATTCTTTGTAAACCCTAGAAATGGTTGTGCGTGAAAATCCCAGTAACTGAGCAGATTGTGAAATACTCAGACCGGCCCGTCTGGCACCAACAACCATGCCACGCTCAAAATTGCTTAAATCACCTTTCTTTCCCATTCTGACATTCAGTTTGGAGTTCAGGAGATTGTCTTGACCAGGACCACACCCCTAAATGCATTGAAGCAACTGCCAGGTTTTGGTTGATTAGACAGATTGGTTGATTAGATAATTGCATTAATGAGAAATTGAACAGGTGTTCCTAATAATCCTTTAGGTGAGTGTGTGTGTATATATATATATATATATATATATATATATATGGGGTCAATGAGCATCTATCGTGTGACTATATGATATATTGAATTCACTGATGCAGAGGCATACCAACAATTAAACAAAAAAGCTAAATTAATTGCAGGTGAAGGGTACAGTACTGTATTTCACACACTTTAATGCAGCTATAGTTCCAAGCAAACAACCCAAAAGCTTATATTTGGTCTTTCAGGTATTTTATTTTTACATTCCAAAGACTTTTATTTATTATTATTTGCAATAATATGCATCAATGAATTGTACCTAATAATAAATGTGTATTAAAGGAATGTTCCTGGTTCAATACAAGTTAAGCTTTATCTATAAATTAAGAATTAGTGGCATAATGTTGAGTACCACAAAAAATCACTTACTAATCTTTTCTGTGAAAAGTTATAACCAATTTTACAACTTCGTTACCATGGCTATGACTATGACCATGACTCTAAACCCTAAAATGACTGTAAAAATTACTATATAAACAACATTACAGCTGAAATAATACATGAGTTTTAAAAGAATTAATGAAAGTGCTTTTATAAAATGATAAGCTTCACATTACTGTGTTAAACCCTCCAAAAATAGTTCACATTTGTTTTCATTGTCCCTATTATCTTCCATTGTAAGTGCCTCACTGTAACCTCGATTATTTCTTTTTTAAAAGAAAAGGAGGGATGAGTCAAAATACATTTTTGTGTCAGTTAACATCATGCCACAAATGCTTAAGTAAGCAAATAGAGTCCAATTTGATCTAATTTAGACTTTAAACACGTTCACTGCAGATTTTCACCAGTTCAAAAATGCCTTAAATGGATTGTTCATCCCAAAATGAAAATTCTCTCATCATTTACTCACCCTCATGCCATGCCAGATGTATATGACTTTTTTCTTCTCCCAAACACAAATTATGTTTTTTTTTTTGTTTTTTTTCAGCTCTGTAGGTCCATACATTGCAAGTGCATGGGTGAAATCGTGATGCTCCAAAAAGGACAATGGCATCATAAAAGTAATCCATATGAATCAAGTGTTTTAATCTATATTTTCAGAACTGATATGATAGGTGTGGTTGAGAAACAGATACATATTTAAGTCCTTTTTTTTTTTTTTGCTTGAAATTCTTCTTCTTGCCCAGTAGGTGGCAATATGCATGAAGAATGTGAATCACAGACACAAGAAGAAGAATGTGAAAGTGATCTGTTTCTCATCCACACCTCTCATATCAGTTCTGAAAATACAGATTAAAACACTTGATTCATATGGATTACTTTTATGCTGACTTGATATTTGGAGCTTACTAATGCTGGCACCCATTCGCTTGCATTGTATAGACCAAAAGAACTGAAATATTCTTCTAAAAACCTTAATTTGAGTTCAACAGATGAAAGAAAGTCATTCACATCTGGGATAATATAATGGTGAAAATGATGAGAGAATTTTCATTTTTGTGTGAACTATCCCTTTAATTTCGCAGTTCACAAATATGCCTAGTTCACATATAGCCTATGATGATGATGATGCTACCTCTCTCTTCTCTTTGATGTTACCCTTACATCTCTTTAGTAGTGAAATGGAAGAGGGAGAGAAAAATATATGGCAGATTTAAATATTCAGCCATGAATTTCCGCTTTCTTTGTTCACCATGAATCTGTGCGTATACTGATTTGTACTTTAATTTAGCGTTTGGTGTTAAATATTATTATTATTATTATTTTTTGTCATACTGATATTATCATATTGTGCGTGTGTGTGTGTGTGTTTGTGTGTGCGTGCGTGTGTGTGTGTTTGTGGAGAACAGTCATCCAGCTGATTCAAGGGTTTGGATCAACATCAACCATACGGTGATGTTAATGATGAATGTTCAACAACCAGCAAAGATACGCACATCACACACTCACTGTTTTGAAAATGCAACATCTGTAGTCCTCCAGATTTTTTTATTAAATATTTAGCGGTTGCTGTTCATATGGTTCAAATGTTTGTAGAATTAGGGTAATGATTAATGAATTCATCCTTTATACTGTATATCTTCAGCTGAAGATGCACATCACCAGACAGACCCATATCAGACAGAAACATATAACACATTTTATATTCCAGCCACAAACTGATGGAATGATGCCACATAGGTGCAATGTTATATGTCAGAGATGATAATGATGTCTGCTGTCACCATTCCTACTGTGCATTAGAGAATATATGTGAAAGCAATGACTATTATCAGATAATGATGGTATAATTATAATGATAATTATGATTAATGTTCAAGACCATCATTTTATCCGATCTCTGTCTCTTTCCAAAATGTAGTGAGGTTTCTCTTATTAAATCTGTCATTCTTGGACAGATGTGCTTCAGGGATCGAGTCCACATTAAAGACTGCATAGTGTAAGGATTTTTCACCATTGATCTATGCTTTAACATGTGTGTGTGTGTGTGTGTGTGTGTGTGTGTGTGTGTGTGTGTGTGTGTGTGTGTGTGTGTCGGAGCTCTGACAGCCTTTATACAGGCTCAAATTCACTCTACTTTCAGAACTTAAATTTTCTTGAGATGCTTTCTTGTGAATTGCACAGCCAGACAGATTGACAGATACAGTGAGTGTCTTGGAAAAAAGGAGGGGAAAATGGTTTGCTTTCAACCTTCTACTCAGTGCTAAAGTCCACTAAGAACAAGCCTACATTCCTCAGGTGATTTATACGCCCAACAAAATGAGCAGGAATTTTTTATTTTATCCCAGAGATATTTTATCCCAGTCTGTTCGGTTAAGCTGGTCAACCACTTGAACTTGCTTGGAGCAGTTTAAATCTAGTTTTAGATAAAATCTCCAGTAGGTATGTTCTGTAGCCGTTCTTATATGATATGATGATATATTATATGATGTTCCAAACCATGATTTACCCTTGTTGAAGGAATAGTTCACCCAAAAATTATAATTCTGTCATGTGACTGGCCCATGCGACTCCTGTGTCATATTCCAAATCTTCTAAAGACTTTGTTTAGTTTTTACTCACTGCACCGTTTGCAAATATGCTTTAATGTATGAGTAACCCAAGTTAAAATTTGCCTTTTGTTTCTGCAATCTTAATATCTCCATTAATACTACTTATAATAATGAATACAAATGAATATGTTATATAAAGAGTTTGATTTCCTTGCAGTCTCGAGGGTTGGCTGGTTCAGAGAAGTATTTGACTCAGGTGGGACGCGTTCTGTCAGTGTCATACATTCCCTTCCTGGTCCAAGGTGCGGTGGTGATGGCTTGATCTTGCAGCTTGACATTGGTCGTTTCTAGATTGTATAGCTCCTTTGATTAGGGGTATAGTGTTAAATAGTTGTTAGGCGGTTAAATTATCTGTGGTTTTACTAGTAATACTGAAGTAACCATTAAAAATTGTGTTATTACTTTGGGTATAATGAAAATACCATGGATATACTACATTTACTGTATCAAAAACATGGTTAATTTTCATAGGTTAGGTTTAGGGGTGGGTATGTGTAGGGTTTCTGTGAGACTGTGGGCTGCAGTGATGGCCCTATACTGAATGTTATTATTTAAATTGGGGTAGTGGGGTGTGAATATTATCTACCATCATTTGCACCAAGATTGTGTTGCAAACATTATCCGACACTGTTTTCACCAGGGTGTAAATACCATCTAACAAGAAACACAAGAGGAGTCAGTTTGCAAAATGTTAAGCATGCTCTTTTAAACAACAAATGTTATGACCAGTGCCGAGTGAATTTCAAGCTCCAAAAAGGGAAGAAATCTCAATATAGTAGTCAATACAACTAGATAGATAATTTTGTGAAGCTTTTGGTGGAGGACAGAAAAAAAAATATGGGTTTTGAATGAAATAATTTTATTTAACGTTAATATATTCAGCAGATGCTTTCCTCCAAATCTATGTACAAATTATTCAAGGAAAATATTTTATCATTATTGGTGTTCCCTGTGAATCTAACCCAAAACCTTGGTGTTGCCATTGTCATGCTATACCTGATGTGCTACAAGAACCCATAACATCAATAACATTTTAATCTCCAAAAACCATACAGTCAAAAAAGAACTTCAGTGAAAAATGGTTTTCAGTTCTTTGCTGAACCTCTGCACCAATTCATGATAAATAGTCTTTAATATGATAGGAACCACACTGCATAAGAACAGACTGGCCCGGAGCATTACAGAGGAAGATAGAGAGGAAATACATCCTTCCCTTCTTATACAGTTAAAGTCAGAAGTTTACATACACTTAGTTTGAAGTCATTAAAACTCATGTTTTAACCACTCCACAGATTTCATATTTGCAAACTATAGTTTTGGCAAGTCGTTTAGGACATCTACTTTGTGCATGACAGGAGTACATTTTCCAACAATTGTTTACAGACATATTGTTTCACTTTTAATTGACTATATCACAATTCCAGTGTGCCAGAAGTTTACTTCTATCAGGAAGACTTGCAGACTTTAAGATGACATTTATTTGATGAATATAAAACAGAAAATTAATGCCTCTCTTTGGCGTAGGCCCCGTCTGGCAGTCCGAAGAAGTTGTATTCGGAACTGTCATATCCTGTAGGAGGCAGGGGCGATGAGCCTACCCCATGCAGGACGGGACTCAACTGACCTCAAAATCCAATAGAACGTCTCGGGATACTTAACTGTAACCCCTGTTCCCTGATAAAAGTGGAATGAGATGCTGCACTGATTTTAGTGCTTTGGGAACAGCTTTAGGTGTGACCAGCTGTGAATATGTGTGCAACACGTCAATGAAATTGAATAGAATTTATAGCCTCTGCTGGTGACATCAATTGGATGCACCTGTAGCAGGGCTATAAATAGATGCGACACAGGTGCATCGTCATGTATTTTGTCTGAAGAGCAGTCCTGGGGCATCCTAGTGCGGCAATGAAGCGCAACATCTCGTTCCGCTTTTATCAGTGGACAGGGGTTATAGTTAAGTAACCTGAGACGTTCCCTGTCAAAAAGCTACACTTTTGAATAGAATACCCACGCCGCCGCCTGTAGATGTCCGGACACCTTACGGTTGTGTAGTTGTGCTCACAAGAGCACGAGAGGTCTCAGACATGAGCTTGTGACGTTGACTCAAGGGCATAAGAGCCCGGAGTGGCATGAACATCCAAACTATAAAATCTTATGAATGTGTGCGGCGAGGACCAGCCTGCCGCATCACAAACATGCTGCAGAGGGACACCTCTAGCCAAGGCTTTAGAAGAGGCAAACCCTTATAAAGCCCTGATACCTACTGGCGAAGCTTGACCACGCGCCTCGTAGGCCAGCGCAGTAGAGTTCCTCACCCAATGCGACAGTCTTCTTGGTGTCGGTCGCCCCCCTGTTGCGGCCCCCATGGCAAACGAATAGTTGCCCTGACTTATGCCACTGGCTAATGTGGTGACATAAGTCTGAAGGGCACAGACTGGACAAAGTCTGTGAAGTCTTTCCTGCTCCGGCGTTGTAAATGGCGGGGAGCAGAAGGCTTCGAGAGTGACCAGATGTACAGTAGAGAAAGGAACCTTAGGCAGGTAGTCAGGATGAGGGTGCAAAATTGCTTTAGCCATTCCTGGGGCAAAATCTAACCAGGCTGGCAAGACAGACAGAGCCTGTAGATCCCCAATTCTTCTTAGAGAAGTAATTGCCATAAGAAAAATATGAAGTTTATCAGACGCTGACTCTAGAGGTATGAAGGGGGTCTAAACCAGACCCTCAGAGACTATTGCTAAGTCCTATGAAGGGATCCTGGTCCTAGCAGGAGGTCTCAGTCGCATGGCTCCATGAACAAAGTGAGCAAGCAGAGGATGTCTCCCCAACGGCACCCGTCAATCAAGGCGTGGCAAGCCAATTGAGCGGCCACGTAATCCCTGAGAGTGGCGGGGCATGTGCCTGCTGATAATTTTTCAAGCAGAAAGTTCAGAACTGAAGCAATCTGGAAGTTAACTGGATCTGCATTGTATGCAATGCACCATCTTTCAAAGACACCCCATTTATTGGCATAACTTCTTCTAGTAGATGGAGCCCTTGCACTTAGAATGGTCTTTATAACTTCAGGCGAAAGCCCAGTGTCAATCAGTTGGTACCCTTCTGGGGCCAAACATGAAGGTTCCACAGCTCAGACCGGGGTTGAAATATTGTCCCCTGCGCCTGAGACAGAAGGTCCTTCCTGTCCGGAATCGCCCAAGGCGAGCTGTCGAGGAGAGCATTCTGTACAGCCAGTGCAGCAGGACCCTTGCTGGCAAACTGGCCAAGACTCCCAGGAGCAGAGAAACCGGGGGGAAGCATAAAGGCGCATTCTGGGCCATGTATGTGCCATCACGTCCAGACACAGGGGGGGCTGGGTGACGCAGAGAGAAGTAGAGGGGACATTGTGCTGTCTGATGGGAGGTGAAGAGGTCCACTTCTGCTCTTTTAAAATCTCAACCAGATTTGTTCAACTACCTCGGGTGGAGTTTCCACTCCCCCGTCAGTATTTTCTGTCTGGACAGTAAATCTGCTCCCATTCAGGCGTTCAGGGATATAAGCTACTCTGGTTAACACGAGCTTGCCCTGGGCCCAAAGAAGAATCTGCCATGCCAGTCTGTTCAGCTGGCTTGAATGTTGACCTCCTTGATGGTTTATGTAAGAGACTACCGCTGTGTTGTCCACCCGCACCAAGACATGGCAGCCTCTGAGGAAGTATTTCAGGGCCAGAAAGCCATCAACTCGAGACAGTTAATGTGACAATTGAGCTGACGACCCTCCCATTCCCCTTGAGCTGGACGACCACTTAAGACCACTACCCAGCCCGTCAGGGATGTGTCTGTCGTTAGCAACCTGCGACAGCAAGACGCACCTAGACGCACCTATGTGGTTCAGACCCAAAGTAAGGAACCGGGGTCTGAACCACATAGAAAGGGTACGTAGCATGTGGCGTGTAACCCTTATCAGCCTAGGGGATTGGCCCTTGGATGAAATCCCCTGGAGCCACAACTGAAATGGTCTCATGTGCAAAAAGACCCAAAGGGATCACCAAGGACGCAGATGCCATGAGACCTAGTAGTCGTTGATACTGACGAACAGTGCAACCTTGGCCTAGCCTGACTTTGCTCAGGGTGTTCTGAATGGACTCGATTCGAGCAGGAGACAATTGTGCTCACATTGTGATCGAATTCCAAATGATCCCCAGATAGGTCGTTTTCTGAGTGGGAGAGAGGACACTTTTCTTGGTGTTGAGCCTCAACCCCAGAGAAACCAGATGAGCTAAGATGCTATCCCTGTGCTGTAATGCCAGTTCTTGTGACTGTGCTAGTATCAGCCAGTCATCTATGTAATTCAGAATGCGGATGCCCAGGAGTCGCAAAGGATCCAGTGCTGCATCCATGCATTCTGTGAATGTGCAGGGTGATAAGGCTAGACCGAATGAAAGAACCCGATATTGGAAAGCTTTGCCCCCGAAATGCGAACCTCAGGAACTTCTTGTGTTGTGGTAGACTTTCTATATGAAATTACGCGTCCTTGAGATTGATCGTGACCAGCCAATCGCGATGTTGGATTTGAGACACGACCATCTTGACGGTTAGCATCTTGAACTTCCTCAGAGCGATTCAAGACTCGAAGTTCTAAAATTGGACGCAACACCCCATCCTCCTTGGGAACCAGGAAGTATCTGCTGTAGTAACCTGACTCTCTCTGGAAGGGGAACATGTTCTATGGCCCCTTTGACTAAGAGATTTTGCAGTTCTTCCCACAGTAAACATGCTTGCTCTGGTTTCACGGTAGTGGGAACTGCGCCATTGAAACGTGGAGGATGGCAAACAAATTAAATTCTGTAGCCTTTTTCTACTGTTCTTAGAACCCACATAGAAACACCTGGCAGTAGTTTCCATGCTACCAGGTTCTCTGAGATGGGTATCGATTCTGACACTTCCTGTTGAGTGGATGTCGAGTGTCCCATGTCCTGGACTATGGCAGGAAGCTACCCCCACAAGGCTGGGTGCAAAACCATCAGTATAACTGCCCTGATGTCTTGCTTTGGGGGCTGCTTAGGGCGACCAACCGGCCCCCAGTCTTTACGAGGGGGAGCATGATTTGCCACGCTTTGTTTTTGAGCCTCCCGTCTAGAAGGACCGGAACCTCCCCCTGAGTGCGGTGAGGAAGGAATTGCCCGAAGGCTTCCTTGTGGCTTTTTGCCTCCTAACTACATTCATAGCGTCACCAAATAAGTCAGAAGTCGAAACAGGGGCATCAAGAAGTAAAAATGTTCCTTATCTCTGATGCCTGACAGGTTGAGCCATAAGTGTCACTCCGTGCTGACTAAAGCAGACATAGACCGGCCAGTTGCGTGAGCCATCTGCTTGGTCATGCAGAGAGACAGATCCGTGGCTCGACAAAGCTCAGAGAAAGCCTATTCGTCGACCATGTTTCCCGCACTCAGGTCCTTCAATAGATCAGCCTGTTACACCTGTAACACTGACATAGTGTGCAGGGCAGCACCATCCTGACCTGCTGCCTGATAAGCCTTCCCCACAAGCTTGGAGGTGGTCCTGCACGGCTTTGTGGGGAGAGTGGGTCTCTTTAGCGATGATGCTGAGCCAGGCGAGAGATAACACGCAAGTGTCTCTTTTGTTAAAAGAATACCCCCGTGTCTCAGCACCTACGATAGTCGAATATGTTGACGTCGAGGGCACGAAGACACAGGAAGTATAAAGATTCCTCCATATACGAGAAAGCTCGTCATGGAGGTCATAAAAGAAAGGAAGGGACTGATATAGTGTTCCCCTTTTCTTTTCTTTTTTTGGCCACCAGACAGAAATCTGTCTTCTATTTTGGAGCGTTTGGGGGTCTCTTATTCACGTTTCTAGTCTAACTGTAGCCTGGTCACAGCCCGAGTAACCACCTCGAGTAATTCCTCAGCCGCTTTATTATTGTGCGTGGAATGTTCAGAGGTGGGTGCTCAAACTCAGCAGACTCAAGAGATTCAGCATCCCCTTGTAAACCGAAGAGGCGCCGAAGCGCGCTTCTGGCTCACGAGAAGGATCCGCTGGATCTGGGAAGAGAGCGAGCGATAGGGACAGACCCGTCTTTCGCTCCTCAGCCAGATCAATGCGAGAGCCCCACGATGAAAGAGTGGGTGCTGGCTCTTGGAATTAAGCAAGCCGAGGGCGAAGCATTTTGACTGTAAACAGATTCCAATGCTCCACCTGCCCCGCCCCAACACAAGAGTAGTATCCTCTTCCCCCAAACACACAAAAAAAAAAACTGGTGTGTGTCCGTTTCGCCATAGAGCATAAACACGGGAACACACACTGTTTGCTTTGCTTCACACTCATTCTTGGAAAGGAGAAAAGGTTTCTGCACACTGCCTAACAAATTCTAACTCCTAACAGAGGAAAAAAGTTCTGACAGCCTGAGAAGCACAACACACACAGAGTGATCTGAAGACAAAAGATCTGACGATGCACCTGTGACGCATCTATTTATAGCCCTGCTACAGGTGCATCCAATTGATGTCACCAGCAGTGTCTATAAATTCTAGTCAATTTCAGTGACATGTTGCACACATATTCACAGCTGGTCACACCTAAATCTGTTCCCAAAGCGCTAAAATCAGCGCAGCATCAAAGTGTAGCTTTTTGACAGGGAACATTTATGAGCAGAACTGAAAAAGCATGTACGAGCAAGGAGGCCTTCAAACCTGACAGTTCTGTCTGTAGGAATGGGCCAAAATTCCAGCAACTTATTGTGAGAAGCTTGTGGAAGGTTACCCAAAATGTTTGACCCAAGTTAAACAATTTAAAGGCAATGCTACCAAATACTAACAAAGCGTATGTAAACATCTGAGCCACTGGGAATGTGAAGAAAGAAAGAAAAACTGAAATAATTCTCTCTACTATTATTCTGACAATTAACAGTCTTAAAATAAAGTAGTGATACCAACTGACCTAAGACAGGGAATGTTTTCTATGATTAAATGTCAGGAATTGTGAAAAACTGAGTTTAAAGGTGTATGTAAACTGTATACAGGATGTGCTTTTGGAGCATTGGAGAGGCAAGGCAAGACAAGTATATTTATATAGCACTTTTCATACACAATGGTAATTGCTTTACATATGATGCTAAAGAAAATACAAGATACAATTAATTTAAAAACAAATTAAGAACAAGAAATTAGATTAAAATTTAATAAATTTAATAAAAAAAATAAGTAAAAAATATTCAAATGAATAAAAAGAAAAAGAATACAGAAATAAAATGATGCAGTGCAATCAGTAAGTGCAGCACAGTTCTCAGTCAGTAACTGCACAGTTAAACAGATGGATTTTTAGTCTGGATTATGTGGGACTACACACGTCATAGATATCCACTCAGATTCATAGTTGCCTATATTCTCATAGAATTCCCTCACTTCTAGATAAAACCTGAATCAGCTAAGGACCATTCCAGAGAGCTCTACCCAGTTTTCCAATCTGTCTAAGGGAATGTTGTGGTCAACAGTGTCAAAAGCAGCACTGAGATCTAATAATACCAGCACTAATATGTTGTCTGAATCAAGAGAGATGAGATTATATGGGCTCAGCATGTTTCACTGCTTCAGCTGATGTTGGATAGTGATATTGAGGCTTGTATACAGCTGTTAAACTGCAAACCAGTCGATATACGAATAATGAAGAATTGCTTTCACAAAAGAACCGTGTTATAATCTTGTGACACTGTCATTCACAATCATAAAACCACGGCACATATTTAAATCATATTTTCAAATGAAACATTATTTCATGTTAATGTCATTTTGAAAAACAATGACAAGATGCAACTTACCGTAATCCATTGGGAACTTGCTATAGTGGCAGGAGAATAAGATGGAGTCGATCTTAACTCCACCCCTACTTTCACCTTTAAAACCAGGAAGTGTTGAAAATCAAGATGGTGAATGTAAGACTGTGAAAGAAAAGCAGACCCCAACATAAACAGTTTTTTGTTGTTTTTCGGATTAAGTTCTCTGTCGTCAAAAAAAGCGAAAGATGCTTCTCTAACCTGTTGATGCAATGGTGTTACTGTTGTGTAAATAGACCTTTCCGAGCATAAAGGATTGGAGTTGTAAACCTGGGGATTTATGGACAAATCCAGTTTCCACTTTGGAGTGTTACTCTGTGGATTTACCTGTGTCCAACTTGAAGTCAATAACTGGAACTGGAAACTAGCATCAATGGTATCATGAGTAAATCACCAACGAAAGCTGACTAATCTGCACTGACTGCTTCTTGACTAAATTATTGAACCTTGTTATTCTGTAGTGGACCCTCTGTGGTAGATGTTTTTTTAGATTGTCATGTTTATTGAATGTTTTGAACTTTTATGCTTGTGGGACAATTCATGCTTTGTGTGTTGAACTGATAACAATATAACTGAGAAGAAAGAATGCAAATATTAGGCGTTTTGAACTTTATTTCTTGTTTATAGTGGAGAGTGATACATTTTGTTAAAGGCTATGGGTTTATGTGAGAATTCTTTACAAAAAAATGTCATATACTTCCTTTGTGCATTATAAAATTCTAACTGAAATAATGACTTGACTGACAGAAAGAACCTGACAGTCACACAGTCAACAGCTGGTCACGCAATTTGAGCATTGTACCTTGTTGTTCTGTCTAATTTGGAAACATTAGACTTCCTGGATCAGAATCAGCTGCAGGGTTGCTGCACAATTTGTAAAATCAAATTGAAGATTTTTAAGATCTTTTTAAGACCTGAATAAAGAAAAATAATTACCATTTTTGCACAGTAGAACAAACAGCCATTAACACAGGTTTAACATATGTAACAACATTTTTCAGCAGTCTCACATACACTGTGGAAGGTTTTTCTTTTCTTCCATTGAAATTCAAATTCATCTTCAGCCATTTTTCTTTTGGTGATCTGCTCATCATTTGTCGTTTTCCTTTTTCCCTCATCTAGGTGCATTCTGTACCTGGTCCATGCAGTTGCAAAGTAGTTTAGTAACTCTTTTGTAAGAGGTACCTGGGTCACTGCACCATACATTCTCAAATGGTCAAAGATAAGTCTTTATGCAACAACTGTGTCTTTATCCATGTTACATGTTTCCACCTCTTTGTTGACTGAGAACCCACGTTCAACTGTTGCTTGGCCATGGGAATATCAGCAGCTTTTTCACAAAACCACACAGCTCAGGTGATGATGCAAAAACATGTTGACTCTAGAGTTTGGTTCTGTGGGACTGAAGTCCTAGAAGCTTGCTGCTGTGATCTCATTGAAGATGAATGTCTCAAACTGCTGTGCAATCACATCACCTGTATATAATAAAGGAAAGTCAATATTGGCAGTAGCTTACACACCGGACCTTATTCTAATGCAAAATACTCACCGTTTTAAAACTGTTAAGAGCTAAATTCTTTTTGAAACAGTATGCAGACTATTGAAAAGTACTTCAAAAGGCAGAATGAGTAGGAATTTCCAAAAATACTATGTATAGACTAATACAAAAACAACCTCTCTCAATCATGACCGACAAGTGGTGTGTGGTGGTGTCTGTATCTCCAGAAACCCTGCCCTCTGCCTGTATTTTTTTATTTTGCTGAGTTTTAGATGTTTTCTGAATGTTTTTTTTTTTTTATACAATGTGTATGTCACCCCCAGCCAATAACAGCACATAGAGAGAACGGAACCCTAAAAATGTAGCGACCAGATGCAGTGTTGTCTTACAAACTGGAAGTGACAAATTCTGCTCATTTTGCCTTAAACTCAAATAAGGTATAATAAATTACCTGCATTTGTACATATACTATTTAAAACATATACTAATACAAGCTAATACAATAGAGCCTATGAGAAATAAAATATACTTTTAATTGTCAAGTAATTTTCTATTCCTAAGTATTCTTTACCAGCCGTTAGACTTGACAACTGCTAATCCCGTACAAACTTCTGGATGAGGTCCTTTATTCTCTACAAGCACACATCTGGCTCAGAGTACATTCTATTTGGGTCCAGACACGACATGTTTTGGACCAAGTGGTACTTCAGTGGACATTTATCTAGAATCTTCTTACAGATGATTGCAAGAGCAATCCCTCAGTCTTTCAACAGCAACAACTGCAGTTGACTCAGCTCGCCTACTCTGCTTTTATCCCTGATCTGCCCTGGCAAAAGAAACAAGTGATCTGTGCAAGATATTTAAAAGTATATGAACAAGCTGAATCCTACTGAATAAATTCATAAAGAACCATTTATAACTAATAAGAAAAGTGAGTGGCACACTTTCAAGGCAGCTGTGGCTCCCAATCCAATACCCACCTCCTTTGGACTGACCCATAGGCTCTGATCTGTCACATCAAGCCTGACAAGCTTTGTCACAGAAACAAGAAGGATGTCCTGCTGGAAGAAGCATCAGAGAAGTCTCTGAGAAAGATTTCCATTGAGTGATTAATATTGTAATTACAATACAGAATTTATGACCTAGTGTCTACAGAGTCCAGTGTGTGTGGATACATTCATTAAGCAATATGTAAGCAATGTAGCAGATATGACAAACAACAGATGAATATATAAATATATATGTAAAACAGATCAAGGTCACGGGCAAGGAAGAGGCGAGAAACCGGCTTGACATATAACTTAAAGGTTTAATGTAAAACTCAAAATACAAATACATAAGATAACGGACATGTCCGTGAACGATCTCTCTCTCTCCCATCACCGTCGGCGAGTGGCCTTTATCCCTCTTGTCGGCTTAATTAGCCTAATACGGGACCGGGCCCGCCCTCCACCGTGCCACATTCCTCCCCTGGGGGGGGCGCCTCCCGCGCGGTCTGCCGGCGGGTCGTCCCCATCAACCTGGATGAGGGAGGGGGCAAGGGGAGGGAAACAACAACAAACAACAACAACAACAACAACAATTAAAAATGGGGGGGAGGGTTCCTGCACTGGGCAGTACCTCCCCTCCCACGAACACCATAATTTAAAAAAGAGGGAAAAGGCCAACGCAGAGCGGCAGCGAGAGAGAGAGAGAGAGAGAGAGAGAGAGGAGAGAGAGATTAATACAAAAATAAATAAATTAAAAAAAAAAAAACATACTCGCCGGTTCTCTGATATGCCGTAGCTCATTCCTCAGCCACTTCTCCACCCTCTACCAAACGGCAGCCGCGCCTCTCCGGGCAGATCGGAGGCAGTCCTCCAGCCCCTGGCGGACAGAACGCCCCGCCGTGTTCCCGGGGAGTCGAAGGGGCCTCCCCCCGCCCCTGGCAGCGGCCCTGACCGCTCCAGGCGGTCGGCTATAGGAGCCCCTTCTCCCCTCGCGGTCGGCGGCCGTTCCTCCGCGTCCAGGCGGCTGGGCTCCTCGTCCCCCGGCAGATGGCCGCGGCTGCTCCGCTGGGCAGTGGCGAGAAATCTGCTACGGCGCATCCCTCTTCCTTCCCGGGTTTCAGCACCAGTGTAATGAGAGTCTCGACTGGACAGGGGGAAGAAGGACACGGTGACAGGCTGGTGAACTCAAAAGGTAAGGGTTTCTTTAATTTGTCAGGGAGCGGGGTTAACATACAGGTGAACACAAATAATTGTGACTATATTGTCTTTAAATAAGGCTGCCAACACTGGACTGGCATCGCGCCCCGACTGGCGGTGTTGTGGCTCTTTTATGCCGCTCTCCCCGTGCTCACTGAAATTAGAGACAGGTGTTAGACATATTTTAGCTCAGGTGTAAGCGCCCTTACCGCTCCCCCTCTCCGGACGGGCGCTTGACCACGCCCCCGCTGCCACATTATATTTTGAAACACACAAGATACATTGCAAGTGTACATAACATGATTATGAATGAAAAAAGGGTGTAAATTTTTTTAAAAAAAATAAATACATATATATATATATATATATATATATATATATATATATATATATATATATATAAAAAATTATATATATTTTTTTTTACATGAATATTTACCCAGACAAGGTCTTCCAAGTCTTTGCTCAGGAAGGGGACCATGGGAACATCAGTTTGGTACTTGGTGAAAAATGGCTAAATGTTTATTGAGATGGACATGAAGAAGTGCAGCTTTGGTAAAGTTAAGGGGTCTATTCGGGCCTCTGCTACAGTGTCATATGTGGATGATCCTGGTTTGGGGAACTTTTTCATTTTCACCTGGTTCACATAGGTGACAATGGATTTCCACATTTCAATTGCACTTTCCAATGCTGGCAAATTTTTCAGCCAGTGATGCCCACAAAAAGGCAGGGGAAATTTTGTGTACTTTGTCACTAAACTGAAGTCTTGCCGCCTTGCAGGGGCACAGTGGAAAAGGAAGTGCAGGGCCTTCAGAAGCTTATCTACTTGCCACATTCCAAAACCACCCTTGATAGTCATGGGTGCCGCTTCACTTGTACATGATGTAAATGTTCACTGCATTCTTAATGTAGGAGCTGTACAAACTTACAATAAACACTTGGCTCATCTATTGACACAGAAAGCAGCTTGCTGTGGCAGAGCTCTTTTGTACAGTCCTACAGGGAATATAAAACAGGAAACACATCATCAACAACATCAAAACAGGCTAATGGCAGACCATAGCATACAGTGCATCCGAAAAGTATTCACATCGCTTCACTTTTTCAACATTTTGTTATGTTAAAGTCTTATTCCAAAATTGATTAAATACATTTTTATTTTCCTCAGAATTCTACAAACAATACCCCATAATGACAACATGAAAGAAGTTTGTTTGAAATATTTGCAAATGTATTAAAAAAAATAAATGAAAAAAAAAAATCACATGTACTTAAGTATTCACAGCCTTTGCTCAATACTTTGTTGAAGCAACTTTGGCACCAATTACAGCCTCAAGTTTTTTTGTGTATGATGCTACAAGCTTGGCACACCTATTTTTGGGCAGTTTCTCCCATTCTTCTTTGCAGGACCTCTCAATCTCCATCAGGTTGGATGGCGAGCGTCGGTGCACAGCCATTTTCAGATCTCTCCAGAGATGTTCAATCGGGTTCAATTATGGGCTCTGGCTGGGCCACTCAATCACACTCACAGAGTTGTCCCGTAGCCACTCCTTTGTTATCTTGGCAGTGTGCTTAGGTTCATTGTGTTGTTGGAAGATGAACCTTCACCCCAGTCTGAGGTCCAGAGTGCTCTGGAGCAGGTTTTCTTCAAGGATGTCTCTGTACATTGCTGCATTCATCTTTCCCTAGATCCTGACTAGTCTCCCAGTTCCTGCCACTTCAGGTGCCTTTTGGCAAACTCCAGGCAGGCTGTCATTTGCCTTTTACTAAGGAGTGGCTTCCGTCTGGCTACTCTACCATACAGGCCTGATTGGTGGAGTGCTGCAGAGATTATTGTTTTTTCTGGAAGGTTACCCTCTCTCCATAGAGAAACGCTGGAGCACTGTCAGAGTGACCATCGGGTTCTTGGTCACCTCCCTGACTAAGGCCCTTCTCCCCCAATCCCTCAGTTTGGCCAGTCGGCCAGCTCTAGGAAGAGTCCTGGTGGTTCCAAACTTCTTCCAATTAAGGATGATGGAGGCCACTGCACTCATTGGGACCTTCAATGCTGCAGAAATTGTTCTGTACCCTTCCCCAGATCTGTGCCTCAATACAATCCTGTCTCGGAGGTCTACAGACAATTCCTTGGACTTCATGGCTTAGTTTGTGCTCTGATGTACTGTTAACTGTGGGACCATATATAGACAGGTGTGTGTGCCTTTCCAAATCATGTCCAGTCAACTAAATTTACCACTGGTGGACTCCAATCAAGTTGTAGAAACATCTCAAGGATGATCAGTGGAAACAGGATGCACCTGAGCTCAATTTTCAGTGTCATGGCAAAGGCTGTGAATACTTATGTACATGTGCGTTTTTTTATTTTTAATACATTTGCAAAGATTTCAAATAAACTTCTTTCACATTGACATTATGGGGTATTGTTTGTAGAATTTTGAGGAAAATAATGAATTTAATCCATTTTGGAATAAGGCTGTAACATAACAAAATGTTGAAAAAGTGAAGCGCTGTGAATACTTTCCGGATGCACTGTATGTGTGTGCCATATATTGAGTAATCATTATGTGTACTTTAAAGCAAAAATGTATTTAGATAACAATTGCTGGTGTAATTGTACGATCACTTAAGATTCTGTAGTTTGGTTTTAGTCAAACCACATTGATATACAATCTCCAACTCTCTAAAACAGTTTAAAAAAATCTGTACAATATAACATTCATGAGAGCAGGGATTTTTGCAGGACTGGTACTATACTGAATTTTTATTTAGTGTACCTCAAACAGGCAACTGAGTGTTGACCTGCTACAGCACATTTAATTACGTATTTCATGGAGTGGGTTGTAAACTATAGCACTATAGCCTCTAAAAAATGAAATACACTCACTTATTTTATTTTGAGACAAGTGTGTACTATGTATTTTTGTGTACTATAAATGTGTTTTTGGCTTACCTTGAATTTGTCCAATAAATCCTCTGTTGTGCAATGGCCCAGGAACTGAGAACCATAGTAGCGGGAGCAAACGTACATTCCCGTTTCATCCGTGGTCTAGTGCCTGACATGGAGGTCTAGTTGTTTGATTTTGTTGTGTTGTTCATGCGATTCATCATTATCTTTTAATAAATGGCGCAATACCAAATCTGGATATGTATGACGTTTTATCTCTGCCACAGGTGAATGTTTTTATATGTTCCGAATTGGGAAACATTGCCTTGAAAAGGGTGTGGATCTGTCATTTGATTGAATGAATGTTGTCGACTTATCGTGTGCAGAACCCACAACACTTCAGCCCTGAGTACCAGCCTGTGAAAAACTTGACGAAACACTTGGTTGAACATCATGATTCAGACCAACATTACCAGTCTGTGATCCAGCAGGAATTGAAGTAGTAGGTGTAGTTATGTACGACTCCATTGGCGCCTTACTTTTTAGAATACCGGTGGAGCTTCGGTGCTTTTCCAATTTCATATGGGACTCCACTGATTTAATTCCCATTGTCCTGAGTTTAAAGGTTTTTTGGTCACCTCAAACTCGTAGCTTGCACCAGCTAACCATTCTCTATTTCACATCTTGGAGCCAAATCACACTGAACTTACATTTACCCATTTTCTTCTCCTTCTCACTTGCGTGCAGGAGACAATACATAATATGCTGTCGTAAATACCACAAATTGTCCCAAGAACAAGCAAATCCACAAAAAAAGAATAATACAAATTATATAATGCTAATTAGTTAATTAATTTGGTAAAGTATTTAAATATGTTGGTAACACTTTACAATACGTGTGCATTAATAAGCATTAATTGATGCTTAACTAAACCAGAGATAATATTGAGTTAATGTATAACTTATGATCAGCTAAGCCATTCATTAATGATTGCCACATCATCAACTAATAAAGAGTCTGTCTGATTAATATATTAAGTCATATATGAATTGCTATAAATTAAATGTGTAATCGTGGATTAATTCCTTAACAACTTATTATATGAACTAATAGTGTTAATTAATGTGTTAATTACCATAATGAGCTGAAGCCATGTATTTGAACTTCCACCCAATACGGGTGCATTAAAATGCATTAATACATGCTTAATTACTGCATTATTTCTGTAAATTCATGTGTTAATTATGTGATATTGATCTGCGGGAACCCTGGGCTGTGATTTGGAATGTGTACAGCGGATTATGGGGAGATTTGTAGAATGCTCAGAACTGTGTGTATCATAAAACAAGCAACACAAAACTGATTAGGTTTATTTTACTGCCCACTCCCTCATAATAAAAATAAGTTTGGAACTATTTAAGGATGAGTAAAAACTTACAATTATTATAATTTTATATTCTTTAAAACAATTATCCTATTGTGTCATACCATAAACCTTGTAAAAAATTATAAAAAATTTAAATTAAAAACTTGTTTTAACTAGAATCTTAAGAGTGTGATCTGACAGCTCCTATCCACCTTTTTCCTGAACAGAAAAGTATTCCATGTTTCGACTGATTTCAATTTTTGTTCTCCAGTGTTTTCACTTGCATCAGCATAAACTCTTAGTGGGTTTTGTAATGTTTAAGGTATTACATTTGTAAAAATGGTCAAAAAACAGAGTCGAGGTGACCATTTTTTTTTTTTTTTTTAAGACGGTGCCTCACCTGAGTGTGTATGACATGAAGCGATGGTCCGAGTTTAGTTATATTGATATCATTAATTATTATCACATCAACAACTGCAAAAGTTGAGCCTGAAATGCATTTTGTTGTTCTTCTCTGAATTGCTCATTTTGGCAGTTTTTTCTTGGCATCTCGATACCAGAAATAGAAAATGGTAGCGCCATCATAGCGCCGCCCAGTGGTTGCTCAGGAAAACTGTGGATAGTAGTTTACCAGTTTATACTCCGAGGGGGATTTGAACCAGCATCTCTGGCATGGGAGGTGGTGCGCTATTGAGGAGGCTAAAGGCTAAAGCCTCCAGTGCCATTTGCTAATGTGCCTCATGATGCGAGGGGAGTGAAGTTTAAACATGCACACAGCTATCATGTACCAGCTAGCTCCCATTACACTCACCCCCCCAAAGCTCACTCCCACTGAAGTCACGGCACCACTGTAACTGGTCCTGCTCGACCCAATCTGAACGGGATCTGAACCAGTGTCTCAGGCATGGGATGCAGGCACACTTACGAGGAGGTTAAAGGCCACAGTCTTTAGCGTCAGTCGCTAGTGCGGCTCTTGAGGCCAGGGGAGTGAAGTTTACACATACGCACAGCTATCACATACTTGATGGGTCCCGTTACACTTGCAAGGTATGAATTTTGGTATGGATGATTGCAGGTAGATCACATTATCAGCAAACTATGTGATTTGTGATTTTAAACTCAACTGGCATTTTACAACTATGGAATTAACTCTTGAGATTGTCATTAATTCTTTGATCATACTCAGCATTTTGCATTTTATTATCTTTCCAAAGAGGTGGCATACTGTACATAGAATGAGATGATGTGAGTGAATTGATAATAACACCTCATTTTGAAACCAAAAAAAAATAAAAAAAGATAGCATCTCAGGAGAAATTTCCATAACAGAGACTGAAAACACATACAGTATCTTAAGTGAAAGATTGCTGCCTGCTATAAACCCTGATGTACACATGTAGCTATTATTTCAACCCTCTATCATTGCACTGCCATAAACATGCTACTGGTTATAACAGCAGTTGAAGCTCTAATTAATCACAAAGTGGCCACATGACTTGGCAAGTCCTGACATAGACATTACTCACTTGCATTCAGGAAATAAAGAGTAAAAATAGTCTGTTCATAAAAGGTCACATAATGCAACATGAGCCAACAACAGAGTACATTTAATGTATTATAAAATAAAATAGGCAGATGCTACCCTGGTGCAAATAATGGTATATGCTATTTACACCCCAGTGCAAATAGAGGCAGATATTATTTGCACCCCAACCTTGGTGCAAATAATGGTAGATACTAATGGCACTCTTGTAAAATATTGTCAGAAACTCTTTGCACTCATATTTAAATACTAACATACAGTACTGGCATCACTGCAGTGTGTTATTGTCTTCCTTTAGAGTCACACAGACACACTACATTAATTCCTGCCCCTAAACCTAACCTTAAACGTACCTTAGAAAAAATAACCTTTGTTTTACTACAGTAACCATTGTTTCACCATGGTATTTTTTATTTTTTTGGTAAATTTACAGTAACCACAAAATTAACCACGGTTACTATATTAACAACATGTTACTGTACTCAACATTCACCATAACCAAATCACCACAACAATAGTTATATTCATTTTTATCTATTATTTTAAGTAGTATCAAATGAAATATTAAGAGTGGAATCAGGAAATCGGAGTGTAACAAAACGTTGATTCGAACCGCAGATGCTTGGACAACAGAACACAATCACTCACTGCCTTTACTCCTCACGCCACTGCAGCAACATCTATTGTTTGGTTTTTCATATATTTCTTTGGTTCCATCACACTATTGGTGTGCAAATAGCTGCACTGTGTGGCAGATGCTACTTACACCGGGGTGCAAATACACACTCATATCGTCTGATCAGATGCTATAAACATCAATTAAGTTATTTTATTAAAAATCACTCATATAGAAAGAGAGAGACTTCAGCAGTGGAAGGGTAGCGATTAGGGAGCTAAAGCAGGGACGCTACTGACTTTAATACATTTTTCAGTAGCGTGCCAGTTGCTCAGCAAGTTTCAGAAACAGAATCAGCTTTATTGCCAAGTATGCTTACACATACAAGGAATTTGTCTCGGTGACAGGAGCTTCCAGTGCACAACAATACAAAAACAATACAAAACAGCAGCAAGACATAGATAATAATAATAAAATTATTATACACATACAGTACATACACACACAGACACCCATAAAGTGCAATTCGAATCCAAATCTCTTATCTGTTATGTACAGTGCAAAATACAAATCTGTTATGTACAGTGTTTAAAATAGTATTAAATATTTGCATGTGTTTGTGTGTGTATGTATATATGTTGTTGTTAAGTGTAATTTTAATTAATTTTAAGTTTAATGCTTTAACTCTAAATTTATTATTATTATTTCAAAAACCTATATTACCCCATTAAGTAGCTTAAAGTAGTTAGCTACTTATTATTAGAAGCTTGTAGTATAGCTAACATTTTTTTCACAAGAGTAGCCTGACTGTAGTTTAACTGCTTTAAATGACCAAGAAAGGTAGATTATAACATGAAAAGCTGAAGTTTCAAAGATGCTTCCCTATCATTGGTTTTGACCTTCAGTATGATAGACACATTACCCTATATATATATATATATATATATATATATATATATATATATATATATATATATATATATATATATATAGATATAGATATATCAATGATAGGAGGAAGAGATGGTGAAAGATGAGGATAAAGAGAGAGAAGAAGAAGTTGAACATACACAGTAAAGCAGTAAATGACAGACCTTGTTTGAGGAATGGACAGAGAAAATGAGTGCAGTTCCATCCCGTTGTGTTCAAACATAAACGTGGCATCCTACAGTCCATAACAACACAAAGACATGCGTACACAAGCACATACACACACACGCGCATAGACCGCATGACGCCTGCAGAGCCAAATAGCTGGGTTTAGACTGATTACAGGTCTATTAAAACAAAAGGAAATGACTGAAATGACTGCCGGTCTCCTGCTGAGATTTAGACATGCTGGTAGTCTTTGCTTTGGATTTGACAGGAGAATGTACAAGAAAAACACAGAGTGAATTGTTGTTTGTCCTTCATACCCAACATCCTTCCTTTTTACCTCTGCTTTCACTGTGTATAGCCATTTGGTTCAGAATGGCCTTAAACTTGCATTGCCTTCAGTCTAATTTATGCTATATTCCTCTTGTCGTGATGGCACTCTGGAAACTGCAGCTCATTACATGGCCTCATATTGTGCTGGCACTGAATTCAGAGTTTCTAAACCTTATATTCAGCATCTTCTCATTCTAAACTTTTATAGGAGTTAAGCAGACAAAAAATGTCCAAACAGTTTCACTGGAACTTGGCAAATGAGATCTAGTTTGAAACTATGTGCTATCACATAGATATTAAATACTCTAGTCAGGGGTGCCATCACATGCCACAAATTAGTATTTCCAAATTTGTACACTTTTTGCAAGCAACACACAATCATATAGTAATATAGATAATTGAACTATTTACTCACCTGTTCAAACTGTCATACATTCTACTTCCCACGGATCTCAACCTGGACGAAAGCATAGGATTTTTTTTGTGCAAATCTTCTGTAAATTTGCACTTTCGTTTGGGCATTGTTTCCACTCAGCTGTCGTTTACCGCTACTGTCAAGCAACTGTTTGATGCCGTTCGCGGAGAGATTGACAGGCAGGAATTTGGCTAATAGTTGTGTAAGCCTCTTATAAATCGACCAATTGGTGTGTGAGAAGGCGGGACTTACAAAGACGAGTTAAAGCAATGCAAATATGTGCACACACACACACACACACACAATGAAGTATTAGACCAGATGCATATCATAATACAACTGAAGCAGAATCCTGGTCATTTTCGCTAATTTAGAAATCCCGTCTGGATGCTTTTTTAAAGTCAGAAAAAGAGGACATATCTGGGAAAAAGAGGACATATGGTCACCCTAATTTTAAGCAACTTTAAGTGTCTTAACTCTCCACGCACTGTATGCTGAGAAAAGTGCATATTTAAATGAAAAATAATGCACAACCAACTAACGATGGCTACAGATTCCCTACCAAACGGCGGCACTTTGCATCACTGCAATAGCAAGGATACATGAAAATGTATTGTTGTAGACACATTTCTGACCGTATATTGAAGTCATCGGTATATCATCCACCTCAAGTCAATTAAAATTGTTTCTTGACATTATCTTTTATCCTCCCACATCCCTTGATGTTTTTTTGAGCTGCACATGCGTGCTTCATAGTAGCTTTGGAAACGGCTCACACAAACTTAGCTAGATAGCATTATCCACTCCTGCATAGAAAAAAGCTAAAAAGTTAATCAACAGCCAACATTTGCCAAGCTAGCAAGCAAATTGAACATACAAGCAAGTTACATAATGCTAAATATGACAATCTGTGTTTTGTTTTATTACACCTGACACATTTTTGCTGGTTATCAAGTTAAATGTGAGTATGCTGTGTTGGCTCCTACACTCAGCCATGCTATACACATGTATGGTTAAATAATAGTCTTTTAGAATAATGAAACATTACAAAAAATCAAATGGTAAAAGTCTAAATCTATAACACACTATTACAAATAAACAATATGTATTACAAATAGCTATTTTATCCTCTCACATTCATTGCTCGTGCTTCTCATCTTCTCCGGTTGGGAAATATGGCCGCTCTGAAGCAGCACATTCAGTTAAGCAGCAGAGCGTAATTATTATTGTTATTTGTATGATACATGGGCAGTGGTAATAGTACTGCTTACTGTGTATGTGTTGTCTGTTATGTGGCAGTGTTTTGTGGTGCTTTGCTCTTTCTCTCTTTCTCTCTTTCTCTTTCCTTCTCACTTGCTCTCCTCATTGCAAAAGTTAATGGACACCAGCTAACAATGGTTACCTTTGATTGCTGCTTTGCTCTGGTTTGTTGCTGGATGGAGAGCTTGAGGATAAAGCTGGAGAGTTGACTCACTTTTAGGAGGCCTTTTGTCTCCAGGCTGCCCAGACAATTAGCAATTGCACTATTTTGTGTTGTATTATACGAAGTGCTTCTTCAACTTATTGTAGCTGTTACCAGTTGTTATCGTACAACCTGTTGTTATCGTACAACCTGTTGCTTATTGAAGTAATGTTGGTAAGTGTCAATTCTTTGTTTCTCATTTTAAGGTATTGCTACTCATAGAGAATCCTTAGTTCATTGTTTATAATTTTTTTGATCTTTCTGGAAGCAGTAGGGAGAATGTTTTTTTTTTTTTGATTGACCATGTTTTCTCCTGTGTTTGGCTTAGAGAGGGACTAAGGAAAGCGTAGTTCATTTTCCTTTTATTTGTAAAGGTTAGAAAGTACTCCCTAAAATAAAAAGTCAGAAATTTTGTTGTTTTGGCCTGTTCCCCCCCTGAAGCCTTTTGACGCTTCCCTTTTTCATATGTGATTTTTTTTTTTTTTTTGATTGATGTGAGTGATTTTTGTGATGGTGCTGGGACAGGTGAGGATCCCTCTTTAACTGCCTGTTAAATTCATGTTTGTAAAAAAAAATTCCATTCTTATTTCCTTGTTACCCCCTTCCCAACCCTAGATGACCAATCATAACAATTTCAATCACAACGTAAAAGGTAAAGTCAGGACTGGATCACATGTGGATTCTATTTTTAACTACCAGAGCTAAAAATGCAGGTTAATGAAGCCAAAATAACAGAGAAAATTAGTATTGCCATGGCAATACTGGCGGTGGCCACCATGACTCTAGTCCCTCTGGCAGTTTGTAAAAGCTTTTTTCTAACACTGTTTGAGTCAGTCATATTTTGAGTTGGCACAAGAAAAGGTAAAAAATTGGGAGACGTCCAATCTGAAACTCTACCCACTTCCTAACGGTTTTGGTTTGTGATTTTTATCTCATTATGAGTGATTTGTTAATCATCAGGGGGTTAGAAGGCATCACCACAGCTCATTAGGCTATGAACGATTGTGAAAGGCGAAGATGTGTGTAGTGTGCACAGTAAAAATAGAGCAGACTGTGAAAAGCAAAAAGTGTTTTAACGTTTGGGAGACCGTTGCAGCTCTGGCCTAGCTGTTAAAAGCTTGTGCTCTGACACACTGAGCTGTAGTAGTCATGTGGGTGATGCAAGTTTAAATCCATCTCTTGATGTTCTATAACCATTGTATCAATAAAGTATAATAGTAGGGTTCCAGAGGTAAAAATATATATGAAACCCATTTATTTTCTCCATGGAGAAATACATTTTCAAACATAATGAAAAAAACCCATCAAGACCAAGAACATGCGAAGAATTCTGAAGTTGTTGAGCATTGGGTAGGTTGGAATATTTTTTTTAAATTGTGTTTAATAGCAGAATTCCAATTGACAATTCCAAGATCGACCAATCAGAGAAGTCTCCGTTTTCACTGATGCAGAATTCATAAGCTCAGAAGAACATATGAAGCTTTACAAATGACTTAATCGAGTCAGTTGCCCTCTATTCCCAGACAATTGAGACAATCTCAATATTTTAACATTTACTTATGTATTGGTTTTTATACTTCCAATCAATTAGTGAGACAATAGTTTATATTGAACTGTAATTTCTTTAATGTAATTGCATCATTACCATTGTTTGTAGTTCATGACAGTCTTACTCTTTAGTCTTTTTTTCTGATATTCAAATACTTTTATTGCTTTAAATACATTTTTTAAATGCTGTGATTCATCTTGGAGAAGGTTAGTTTGGTTCATGGCTTGGAACTCTTCAGTTAGTTTATTTTTTTAAAATGCCTTTGAAGAAAATGAATGAGGAAAATACTTCTGGAACCGAGGCTGCTGAAAATGTATTAAAGATTATGATTCTGTGCCTCTAGCTTCTACTCCCAGAGGACCTTAGCTTGATTTATCCTAACAAATGAGTAAAAATTGTCATAAATGGAGGGAGGACAAGACAATATTGCATCTAATCTGAACGGTTCAGGTACTAATGCTGTTTTAGCCAAACTGCAACTTATTTCAGGTTATTATAGAAGTGACAGACTATTCTTTTGGAGTCTAGTGCATTTCCTTAAGGGTTCTGGCACACTTGAGAGGCGAATTGGCCCGCGGCTTATCGAAATGTGATGATGCTCCGTACATTCATTTCATGATTCAAAACTGTGGTCAATTGGCCTCTTATCTTCTGCCACCTGTCTTCTGGAAGTGTGAAATTATCACTCTTTAGACAGATCCTCTCTGGGTGTTTCAGATTTTGCTGGCTGTCTCAGATCAGATTTCCGTCTCTTTTGCCTGACGGCAAGTTGCATTTTGTTGATTTCTTAGGCCTGCTTACCTTTTAGCTTTGGTTAAGAGGCTAATGCTTCTATCTTCTAGCTGACCGTGAAGAATTCCTCAAAGGCCAAGAGGAAAACAGCTCAGAGCATTTTATCTTTCTATTTATGATTCTGTGAATACACCTCTTGCGAACAAGATGTATGGCTAGACAACTACACCGTTGAACTAATGCCTGAGAATTATTTTTGGTGTGGCTTTTCTGCAAGCTTAGCAATAGTTCATTCATTAACGGGCAAACATTTGGAATAAGCAGAATTCTATCTCCCCTCCCCTTCATCTCTGTGTTTGAACGTCTTACTGAGTGTGAGATGGATTATGGTGTAGAGCTTCACCTCAAATTAACATGTATCCTGCACCCTCTACATTTTGGAGAGATGGTATTTGAAAGCACAGTTGAAGACACAATATGCATTCAGCCCTTGAGATTAATGAATTTGCATTGGATGAGAAGTTTGGGTCGTGTAAATGTAATCAGCATCTGTTTTCATTTAACGAAAACAGAAATCACTGACCCAGTCATGTGCTTAAATGCAAATGAACATCCAAATGCACATTTAGACTTGGAAAATGGAATGTTTCTGATTAGCTAATGAGCTAATTATAGATTTAATTTGGTACTTCCAATTTGCATTCACTTGTACTGTATTTGTGTGTAAGAACCAAGGAGTTCTAATATAACTAGAGAGAGCTATCTGTTGGATTCCCATTCAGCTCAATAACAATTTTTCGGCTGGTGCATGCATTCCAATATTCATCTGTTTCATGTGCCGTTGCTGTATGACCACACTGCCATATTGTGACCAAAACCCCATATACCTTCAATGTGATGTGCTGTGTGATGCAGCAAAACGTTTGTTTCTATTTATTAAGCACAACAAAGTGATACTGCTTTCTTACTTAAAGTTGCACTCATCATTTAAGCATGTCGAAGTATGTGTTACAATGACACTTAGGTGCCTGGATACAGTATAATTCAAACACCATAGTTTTCAGTTACCAATGCCATTGTAGAAATTCACTATGCACATTAAGCCAGGATTAATTCAATCCATGAATGAAAGACTAATAGCAGTGCATTTACTGAGATTGAGTAAAATTCAGCTGGTCATGTGATCCTAACATGGCTGCCCCCATGAGAGCATCCACGGCCCATGTAGACTAAAATAGTTTTTATAAGTTTACTGGCATGACTGAACTCTTCATCTCACAAGAGACGTCGTGACTGTTTACATTCCATATGTTTCAAAATTACTATTTGTTTCTTTAGATGTAAAACTTTTGAAATTATGATTAAAAAAAAAACAGGGGTACTCATTTTTTCTTTCAATAAAGTTACATCTTCCAAGTGACATGGTTTTATTAGCAGGTTAACTACACTTCTTGGCTTTTTATTTTTATTCAGAAAATATTTACCCTAAAGTTTTGAAATTTTACCTCATCAGTCTTTTCTTTTTTTAACAATTAAACTTTTGTTACATTTATATCACCCAGACTGTACAACTGGAATAGAGATATGTACTGATTTTAGCAATAAATTACAAAGGACAATTGTGCCAATATACAGTATGTATTGTATTTTAACAACACATCTGAAGTTTATGAAGCATAGGCTTCATTTAAGAAAACAGACTAAAATGAAGACATTCATATGTACACCAAGTCATTGTGGAAAATACTGTATTTTTAAATGATCATTTCATACTTTAATCCCCAAAATTGTGCTTACTTTTATTTATTTGTATTGAGTGCCTTTTATTTGTGCAGTCTATCACATTCAGTATACTGTAGATGCCCATGTCTCATATTATTGTGTAGTCAAATAACACAAGTAAATAAAAATAAAAAAGTGCCAGTGCATAAAAAGCATTCATAATAAATAAACACATCCCTTTGTTACTTGACCTTGCACTTTTAGTCTATGCAGGTAGAGAGTGGGGTGTGTCAAATTGCTATAGATTTTGGAGAGTTGGGTAGATGGGTTTATTAGTATCCAACCCATCCATGAGAGTGAGAAAGCTGCCAATATCCAGTGCTTTTCTCTGTGCTATTACACAGATTTCTATCAGACGGCAGAAAGTCTTTAAGGAATATTCCACTCTGCTATGTAGCAAAGCATTTTTCTTCCTAAGTTCCTGACTCTCTCTGTCTCTGTAACTTTCTCTTTTCCCTGTCTCCCTGCTCAGGTGGACACAGTAGTCTTATGTCTGTTATCAGTGCTGACAGAGAGCGAGTGTGAGTAACAGCAGCCTTCCATCTTTTAAATATCTCTCCTTCACACCAGTTCAGTCAAGAGACCTTGAAAAAGCTCTTACACACACACACACACACACCCACATATACTGTAAGTAGACACATATAGACAGCAGACAGCTGGTTTTCTTTACAGCAAATATTCATATCTTTAGTGCTCGTTATTCTTTACAGTGCTTTTGTAGTTCACTTGAGAGCAGGGCTGAACTGGTAATCTGGCATACCGGACATTTTCCCGCTGGGCCGACGCACTTTTGGGCTGATCAGGGGCGGAATGGCCATCGGGAGAACCGAGCGGGCTGGTGGTTCGGCCGCGAAACATGCCGAATGGGCCGCGATAAGCAACAATGAGCCGCTGCGTAATGCAGAACGGACCACAAAATGGTGCCACGATATGGAGAAAACAGCCCCACTCAACAGTTGGGCCAGTTGCCATGCATCTTCCCAGTCCAGCCCTGCTTGAGAGCCTGCAGTAAAAGCTTGCACCCAGAAAACAAATGTAACCACAGTCTTTTCTTTAATCCAGTAACATATCCGGTGTAGTATTATACATGCAGAAGAATTGAAATTACATGATTTGAATCTAGGAAAAACCCAACATTTGCGATCCTGGAATTCTTCACCATCATAAATTAAACGGCCCAGTCATCTACATTGCTCAGAAAGGCCCCTCAGCATGACCTTCTGAACTCCACACAGAGTTAACGCAGACTTCTCTTTGAAAGGTTTCCAAAAGACCATCAGATTTGCATGATTCGAATAAAAACACATTTCATCTTAATCCAGGAACATTCTACACAGTCACAGTACTTGACCGATTTAACCTTCTAAAATGTACAGAATGCATTTAAATCCACCACCTAGACTTGCAAGGTAATTCTGACAATTGCTTTGAACTGTGGTAACTAGTATAAATGACAAATTAATGATTATAGCCTGATGTACCTCTTCAAAATGTGGACAATGTTTTATCCATTTATCCATGTTGTATATCCAAGGAATTAACCAGTATGATTTGTAACCAGGGATTTTCATGTTCTGTTTCCTACATATACAATATTAATGAAAGAATGTCATGTTTAGTATGTAAATGCTCGCTTGGTTACATGGAGGAAGCTGATGACAACAAATTTCATGTCTCTTGTACCATTCTCAAGATATAAAAGTTCATGATTAAACATGCACTATTTTGTGCGGGAATTTTGTAAAAGAATCTGAAACAAAGGACCATAAGTCAACTGTCAGAAAAGACAGCCCAGTTGACCATGTGACTCTGAAAAGTCACTTCTGATTGGTGCAGGACACCTTTGGGGATGCGGCCAATTTCAGTTCAAATGTTTCCAAACAGGAAGAACACATTCTGTTCTTGTCGTCTTCCCACTCTGCTTGTCTCTCCTGCTCTGCTGACTGTTCAGACTTCGCTCTGATTCTTCCCTCGTGGTCTTCTCTGGATCTCGTCGGAACCAGATCCATTCCATGTGAGGTCCAAGGAAGCTCGGGACTCAAAGTCCCAAGGAAATCTCACTCTCTGTGGTCCATGAGAAGGCCTCATTTCAAAGACAACCTCATCATTTATAAAGACCATAACTCCAATCTTCCAGAGGTCCAAAATATTGATGGAACAAACTTTCAACCAAGAGCCAAGAACCAAGCAACACAAAGAACGCAAGGAAACACCACTACATGGAAGCACATCTCCAATATTGTGCTCAAAGTGCTGGTGTATTTGTTAAATACTTTGAGTAATCCGATAGCAAATCGATGTACACTCAAATAAGGTTAATTGTTTCTTAAGGCATTGTCAACAGACAAACAATACCAAATATCCAACACCTGGTATGTCTAGCTGTTATGAGTATGAGCGGGCACTGGTTTCCAAGAGGACAAATTAGTTTTTTGTGTCCCTAGTAAGCATCAGTAAGTCCAGAAGTCAGAATCTGCACTTTCACAGATTTTATGGTGGTCATATAAACATGTCAAAATGTGTTAAAGGGATAGTTTAAAAAAAAAAAAAAATGCTGAACTCATCAAATGTGGAGACATGTAGCAAGACGCCATCAATATTTACAATATTTTTGTTAGTTTAGCCTTGATATTATAATTTTATATTAATATTAAAAATTGCTTATGACAATATAGTTATAAAACATTTTATGAAAAAATAAGTGGCATTTTATTTAAGTGCAATCACTTATATGAAAACTAATATAATATTTACAGTAATCACCTGATGGACGCAACAAATGAGCTGAAGCAGTGGGTCGCATTATTGCACTTCTACTGTGAATGGAAAACGCCTGTACAAATGAGAAGCGGCAAGATCGCAAGCAAAGCCTGCCACCCACCATGTCCCATGTAAAACCGGCTGTACAATTAAAGTAAAAAGTAACTGACGCTCACAGGAGACAAAGTAATATGGGATTTAAACAAAAAGAGGGTGAGTAAATATGGGCAGAATTTTTTTGTCGAACTGTTCCTTTAAATATGTAGCCAACAAAACTTTCTGTTAGCTGAAATTAAATTGATTAGCCAAAATAAACGTTCATGGAAGAGAGAAGAACATTGTGTTTAGAATATTTGTGAAAGAAATCTGTCCTGTAACACATTAATGTTACATATTTTGCTACAAGTAACACGCATTATGTAATCAGATTAGCTTTTATTCAGGTTTGTTTTTTAAATGACACCATTATGTCTGAGTTACTGAGTTACAAATGACAGTTATATGTTGTACTTTTCTATATATTTACTGACAAATACAATATCTTTCCCATAACTTAATCGCATACAGTACATACCAGTGGTGGGTGTAATCTGATTACTTAGTAATTGGTTTCTGTATTCTAATTACTTTATCAAAAAGTAGTGCAACACATAACATTTTAAACTATATAAAGTCAAGTCTAAATGTATTTACAGAGCACATTTAAAAACAACAGCAGTTTAGCCAAAATGCTGTACAGTAAGAAACATATTAACACTGAGAATTAAAAAGGAAAATGTAAACAAAATGACAATACATTATTAAATAGATGCATACAATCAAAAAATACAGGATCAGTTGACTTTGAAACTCAAATCCTAACAAATAAAAACACGCCTTTAGGCTAGATTTAAAAACAATTATCGACGGCAAGGCCCTGATGTGCAAAGGTAGATTGTTCCATAGCTTAGGGGCAGCTACAGAAAAGGCCTGATCACCCTTAGACTTTGATTTTGCACAAGGGACAGATAAAAGTAGTTAATTACTTGATCTAAGCTTCCTGGGGGCAGAGTACAGCTGAAGAAGATCACAGATATAATCAGGTGCCAGTCTGTGCAAGGCCTTGTATGCAAAAAGCAGAATCTTTAAAATCAACTCTAAATTTAATGGGAAGCCAATGAAATGAGGCAAGTACTAGAGAAATATGATCCCTTTTCTAAATTCCAGTTAACAGACTGGCAGCTGCATTTTGGACAATCTGCAAACACGATGGAGTAGACTGAGACAGGCTGACATACAGGGAGACGTGATGAGATGAGTGCGTGGATCACAATTTCAAGAGCCTTAAGAGCAAGAAAATGTTTCAGCTTTGCTACAGATCTGAGGTGGAAAAAACTGTTCTTAACGACAATATTTATTTGATTATCAAATTGCAGCAGGGGATTGAAAATAACAGATTTTTTGCATGATTTTTCAAGTTGTCCCCTAAGGAGCTTAAATTATTTCTGAAGGTGCTGGTGGAAGCATGAGAGCCTAGCAAGATAACCTCAGTTTTATTTTCTTTAACTGTAGGAAGTTAGACATCCAACTCTTGATTTCAGCTAGGCATGGTAAGAGATTGTCTATTGATCGGGTATCATCGGACCTGATGGGGAGGTAAAGTTGAGAGACATCAGCATAAGTTATTCGAAATGTTATATTTTTTAAAAATGGAACTAAGAGGAAGGATATTGATAGAAAACAACAGATGTCCTGGAATGGATCCCTGAGGAATACTACACATTTTGGGTGCAGATGAAAATGTAGATGACCCAATCTTCACCAAAAAAAAAGTCCTGCAAACCACTGTAAAGCCAGGCCCAGAATGCCAACCATAAGCTCAAGGCATTTCAAAAGAATATTATGATCAATAATATCAACAGATGCACTTAAATCCAACAATACCAAGATAACACGTGACGAGTAAATGGAGAATAAAATGTAATTAGTGGCTTTCAGCAATGTTGAATCTGTACTGTGCATTGTTCTAAAACCTGACTGGAATTGTATCAAAAATTGTACTTATCGAGGTGTTGAGCTAGGGAAGAAAAAACAGTTTTCTCCAAAACCTTAGAGATAAAAGGCAATTTGGAGATGGGTCTCCAAATTTGGATCAGGGTCGAGATGAGATTTTTTTTCATAAAGGCTGAACTATGGCTCCTTTAAAACTAACCGGATCTATTCAATTTGTGAGAGAGCTATTTATTACGTGTCATATTCTAGTTATGTACTATCAATTAAGTGATTCACTTTTATGTGCTTGGGTTACACATTTCTGAAATAATATATGTCACGCTCCTTTAAAACAAATTGCAAGTCTCAATGGGCCATTTTTGGAAAAACTTCTAATTTGATTAAATTATTTTTTATTTTATTTTATTACATTTTAGGTTGGCTATTGTTTTTGACAAAACAAAGTCTCAGCTTTCAAATTATATAAATGGTATCATGAAATAAAATATAAAAACAAGGTTTTAGGACAGCCACTCTTTAAATAATTATATATTGTGATGAGTTTGCATAGAAACATAAAATGATGGAACAGATCGCATTGTTTCTGTTGAATACATTTAAAATATAAATTATGTTAATATGTGCCCCTTGATTGCATTTCTGTACAGCTGAAGGCTGTGCATCCCTAAACAAGTCATTTTCAGGCAGAAACATGTGATTTTCAGGATGAACTAACTAACTAACAGGGAGAAACATTATTTTGAATGTATTAAGTGGAAAAACTTCAACCTTGCCATGACGGATGTCTACAGACTGTGAAAAGTTTTGAAAGTAACTTAACCCTCTGGGGTCGACGGATGCGCCGGCGCATCCTGCTGGATATTTTCGTCATTACAGCAGAAACAACTTTGGGTATATATATATATATTTTTGGGTATACAGATAAGTGTAAGACATCATTAGAGACTATAAATTGTCTATTTTTATTTGTGTACACTCATAATAACAATGAAACATTGTGCTTTTGTAAAATAAAGAAAATAAAAAGGTTCACGAGCATATTTCTGAATCACGTCACAAAAATTTAAAACAAATATTCTCCTGCAATGCAATCTGTTTGAAACAAAGTGATGTACAGTTTTTACCGGTTCATCTAATTATCTGTAGTGTGATCCCACCCACCAGCAGAGCGCGCCATTCATACGCTAATGTGCTGAGACGATCAACTTAAATGTACACGCCCCCCAACTGTGAGGTATAACGTAAACAAAATTCATTCAGTTTTCTGCGCGTTTGCAACGATACACAAGCGAGAAAGCTCTAGGAATGTATGGAAGAGTTAACATTTTCCTCAGAAGAAGAGCGGGACTCCGATGAACATTTGTATTTTGAAGACAGACTTGATCCAGCAGAGGATACAATTTCAGACGAGAAAGTCATTTAGTTTTCATTAGTTGACATGCTATTTTATATCAACTTGAACATATTTTACTAGTGGGACTGTTTCCAGACTTGCCAGCCAGGATTCAGAGTATTGACATTTGAAATATGACTCCAAATAAGCAAGTTTTAGTTACATTTAAATGCTGTTTCGTGTAAATGAGGCATTTAAATTGTATGCTGTATAATATAAATATGATATGTAATATGATATAAAAATAATATGAATGTTTAGATTATATTTTATCTAGTTTATAATGCCTCATTATCATCAACAAAGCTTGTGCTTGCAAATATGTGTTCTGGTGTAAATGAGTAAAATGCACTTTAAATATGCCCATATTATAAAATCAGCATATTATAATGATTTCTGAAGGATCATGTGACACTGAAGACTGCAGTAATGATGCTGAAAATTGTGCTTTGATCACAAATTGCATTTTACAATACATTTAAATAGAAAACTGTTCTTTTAAATTGTAAAAAGAGTTCAGAATATCAATATTGTTTCTGTATTTTGGATCAAATAAATGCAGTCTTGGTGAGCAGAAGACACTTCTTTTAACGGTTATGTAGGTCTAAAATTAAGTCTTTATGTAAAGAAAATATAGTCAGATATCTTCTTTTAACTTAAAACTTGATTCTGATCATTAAGTCTCCTCACATTCATTCTCTTTCTGTCACATTCCTCGGTGATAGGCCCAGGGGAGGGGTCATTGTCTCTCAGGTGTGAATCACCTAAATATTCATGATCATTCACGCATCCTTGCATATTAACTTTCAACACTAAAATTGTCTTACAAACGTTAAATTACTATATTGTTTTGTATGAATGAGTGATCAGGATGGTTTTCACATCATTTTGTAGCAAAAACTCTAGGCTACAAGATCCAGTTCTCAAAAGTCTTGTGGACAAATATTTAGTATGTGTTATATGACCTTATTTCAGTGACTTAAAAATTTTTTTTTTCAAAAACCACACATAAACGTTATTTTCTTAAAAATACAAACATGTACACACATGTTGCTCACATATTATTGTAGCCCTGTTTGTGCTGAATACAGTGTTATCAGACTTTAGCCATTCATATGTTTTTAAGCAACTGAAAAAAGCACAAATGTCAAGGCATGTCAAAACTTCTCCAGGGCCCAAAATACCCTCAGACCCCAGAGGGTTAAAGTAATTACTACTGTGATTACTTATTAATGAAGGAATCGGTACAGTAAACTGATTAGAATTTTAATTTATGGTGAATAATTTTTTAGAGTAACTTAGCCAACACTGAGCCCTACAGTACTAACACCAACCCTAACTAACACAAAAATCGAATGCGTTACTTTGACAGCAATTTATTTCACATGCAAATAAGCATGCATATTACCATAAGCACTTTATGTGATGATAGCAAATTAGATAATATTTTAGTACATATTTTGCACACACCTAAAAGGGTGCATTCTAAAAAAGATATATATATGAATCTATCACTGCACACCTATATGGAAATGATTCATCAACAGTAAAATACCTAAAAGTTCATGCATATTAAATTAAATGCTTTAGAGACTTTCCTATAATTATGTCCCACTCAGAAATAAATATTAATTCCATGGACGTATCCCCTTGTAGCCTGTTCTTTGTCATATTAATTGACTTAGCGGTGGTGCACATTGCCAAGCAACACAACTTCTGATCAGGCAAGAGGAGAATAAAAACAAACAGAACTGTGATGAATAATTGAAATTGCAACATAGTCTTTAATTAACATTCTTTACTTCTGTGCCAAGATGTATTGTGGCCAATTTATCTGAAAATCTGATAAACATATCCATCAAATAAAGAGAGTGGTTGCATTTTAATATGGGCATCTGTGGTTCAACGAGCCTTTCTTGGGTTTAATTAGACTTTATTCATGCGTGGGTACTAATCAACTCGCTGTTGGAGTCTTCACTTCTATCCATGGAGCCAGAGAGCATTCACACCCCAGAGCCCTTAAAACACGGCCACAGGAAGGCATGTAAAAAAAAAAAAACATCCTACAAATTTGCCTTTCACAATCCTTCCACCCTGAAGAATTTCTTGGAACCCATTCAGTTAAAAACTCATGGTAATTGCGTATCTTGGCTGGTTCTTTGGTGGTTGTCGGAGATATACTGTAAATATGGTTGTGCTTTACAATTCTAAAGTACGGATGCTAAATTGAAGGATGTGTGCAATTCTCTTCGTTATCTCTTCTTAGCACTTGTACTGTACATATGCTTCAGCATGCTGCATTGCTATACATTTGAATAAAAAATGTCCACTCAGACTCTTATACATTTTAATTGAGGGATTCTTGTTTAGTTCCTCATAGTTGGCGAGATTAATTGGTCAAGTAGGTTTAGTTAACATTAACTTCAACCTGCCTACTGAAGGGAACTTTTTAAGTCATCATAGGTCCGGGCGCAAAAAGACTGTTCCAAAATGTAGGGAACTTAATAGTATACATTTTTATTTTATTCCATACTAAAAAGGTGTTGATAAAAATAGCACAGTTGTTAAAAAATGTTTTGCTTAGTATCTCATCATTAGTGAGTTTAGTCACTTGTTGATCGCTACTTGTGTGGAGTTGCTGCCTTTGAAACATTTTCCAAATCAGTAACTTATGAGTTTCCATGGCATTTAGGATGTTGCCTATATAGGCAGTAGGCAGTAAGGTAGCTCACTAGGTTTTGGAACAGAGCTTATGAAATAAAGGCTTTGGCTCAGGTGGTAGAGCGGTTCGGCTGCTAATCGCAGGGTTGGCAGTTCGATTCCTGGCCCACATGACTCCACATGCCGAAGTGTCCTTGTCAAGACACTGAACCCCAAGTTGCTCCCAATGGCAGGCTAGCACCTTGCATGGCTGCTCTGCCGCCATTGGAGTATGAGTGTGTGTGAGACAGGCAGGCGGTATCGCAGCATCAGGACCTGCACCAGCCGACTACATGACAGCTTCTTCCCCCAAGCAATCAGACTTTTCAACACTTGATCTCTTACAATCAATATACATCAGCACTGCACTTTATTAATCTTATTATCTCACACTGGACTGTCATAATTATATTCTCCACAATACAACTACTGTATATATATTTTTTATATACTTTTTATTTTTATTGTATGTGTATTCTATATTGTGTGTATTGTTTACTGTACATTGTATATTATTATTGTGTTGTGTAATTATGTGTACATTTGATATGTAAATTGTGTTGTGTAAATCTGATGTTTATTGTAAATTGGTATATGTCTCGTCATGACTGCTATGTTGCTCGGAACTGCACACAAGACTTTCACCCACTGTTGCACTTGTGTATATGGTCATGTGACAATAAAGTGATTTGATTTGATGGGTGATTGGGACACAGTGTAAAGCTCTTTGAGGTTAGAAAAAGCACAGACCATTTACCATAAACTACAAGGGAAGCTGGATACTGAAATGCAGTCCTGTTAAACAAGAAGTGAAGTTGTTCATTTCTTTCAAAAAAGGACATCCATTACAAGCCAGAACTCTGGACAAACAATGATTAAGCACATAATTGACATTTTCACTTCTCTTTGCTCAATATCTCAGTATGCAAATCTATGCATAATCAAATTTTTGACAATATGTCTCTTCTAATCCTAAGCAGTTTTTAATTTATGGTTTATGTAAGGACTCTCGTAAATCAGCAAGCTTATTTCAGTGTTGGCCAGCAATGGAGAATGAGGTCTTGGCTCTTTTCCACACACTGTGGGCTAATGGAGCACATACAGTGTATACTACTGTCTGTCTTTCTCTCTATCTTTGTCTCTGTCTAGAGATGTACTGTAGGTGTTATCACTTAGTGTATTAGTGCATGTCTGTCTTTTTCTCCTTCACCTCGCCTCACCTAGTATGTCTGTAATGTGATTTATTTTATTATAATTGCATGGCTGATGGGGCTGAGGTAACCTTATGAATGCTGCTAATTGTCAGTTGAGCTTTACCCCTCACTGGTTTCATTTGCATCACTATGAAAGTGCTTAGTATCATAAGTCTTGTCTCCACTTCATTTGTCCTCAGGCTAGAAAGAATGATGTTATGCTAAGCAGTCACCATGATCACATGGCAAATCTGCAGGTTAGTTTAGAATGGTTTGCCACCGATATTCAGAAACAATGTGCAGAACAAATTGAATGTTCATGCCCTGAAAATAACCTGTGCTGTGCCTTTGACGTCACATCCAGATTTTACATAATTGCAAAGAATTTAAAGACCCAGTCTGGTCTCATGAAAATTATGTGACAGTTCTAAGGTGAAATGTCTATTGTGTGTGGTGCTAAAAGTGAGTAAAATGTTCTCCCAAATGTATTTTTTTTATATTCATGCTTGATCAAGTAAAAAAAAGAAAAACGTACCTCCCAACCCAAATCCTGAAACCTAACTGATAGTGTCATAAACAAAAAGTGAGATGAAAAACAGATGTTTAAGGTTAATGCTCTATCAAGTTTTAAATAAAAAAGACACCTCCCTACCCTAAGCCAATCCTAACTGATAGTATCATAAAAACAAAAAAATAAAAACTGAAGCAAGCATGTTATTTTGTGGTGCTTCTTCTGCTAATGTTTTGACTCGTGTTTCATACTCCAAAACTTTGCATTAAATGTATAATGATTTGCAAATATGTAAATCCAATTTGGCTGCTATTCAAGTTTTTCAGAAAATCGTTCAATCTGTGCCTTTCACATAACATAGATTCAAAGATTTAAGCTAATGTGCCAGTATAGATTTAACTTGTTGCTAGTGTAGCATTGAGTGCTAAACAAGAAAGGATAGCCAGTTGCCAGAGGAGATCCAAACAAACAGCAAACACTTCACTATTAATTATGATTAATTAGAGTTGGGGTGAGAATAGCTTAGTTTGTTGTTAAGACTGCAACAACTTATCTCACATTTCTAGCCATTTGCATACGACAAATGTGTTTCAAACATTTTAATGACAGGGCGTCCTTTCATCATTGAGATATTTGTATGTGTATTGCTGTATTTGTGTCTTGATTGTATAATAAAACCATGACAACATGTTATCCAGTTTGTATATGGTGGGATGACATTATGCGAGCTCTCTTGCTTGACATGCAAGATATAAAATCGTTAGGGATTGGAACAACGTGTAAATGATGACAGAACTTCATTTCTTGCTATCGTAGGAATCTATTTTTGTTATATACCAGCTCAGACAGGTTTTTCTGAAGGCAGTTCTGATTTATGGATCTCTATAGTTTAGTGTGCTTTGGATTTTTCTCTGAGTAGCTATTCTGTGGCACACACACACACACAAACATCTTTCAATCTCCACAGAATCTGAGAGTGCCTGTCTCATCTCTTTAAATCACCAGGACTACCCTCATGAGTACCCCCCCCCCCCCCCCATACACACACACACAAACACAAACACACACACATACAGACATACATACACAGGCATATACAGCAAAACTAAGAATTGGGTGATTTCAAAGGGAAAAACCCAAAGCAAGAAAAGGACATAAGATGTTTGAAAACTTACACCGATCAGCCACAACATTATAACCACCTGCCTAATATTACCTCGTGCCACCAAAACACCAAAACAGTGCCAACCCGGGAGTGGTTTGAGTATAACTGCTGATCTCCTGGGATTTTCACACACATCAATCTCTAGAATTGACCAGGAATTGTGCCAAAAACAAAAAACATCCAGAGAGCGGCAGTTCTGTGGATGGAAATACCTTGTTGATGAGAGTGGTCAACAAAGAGTGGCTAGACTGGTTCAAACTGACAAAGTCTGCGGTAACTCAGTTTACCTCGCTGTACAATTGCACTGAGAAGAATATCATCTCAGAATGCTATTCTGACATGTGGGTGTTTTGGCGGCATGAAGGGGACCTGCACAATATTAGGCAGGTGTTTTAATGTTGTGGCTGACCGGTGTACAAAAACAACCTGAGCTCACCGAATGCCTCAAGCTGATGAGACCTTCATCAAGAATTTCAAGAATTTGTAACTGTATGAATTACAAGTTTGATTAAAATGAAGAGAAGAGAAGAGAAGAGAAGAGTTTTCTCATTTTCTCTCAGTTGAATCAGAAAGAGGTGCTGTATCTTCAATGCCCTCTTATGGTTGTGACCAATACTGCATTCAGTTGTCAGATGTCATGTTCCCTTTACACTAACACTAAATGGCCAAAAGTATGTGGACATTTCTGTCTAAATAACAGATTTAGCTACTTCAGCTACACGCACTACTAGCATGTGTGTAAAATTGTGCATACAGCCATGCGATCTCTTAAAACAGACATTTTAAACAGAATGTGTTGTACCTTTTCTATTCCAGAATGACAATGTCCCTGTACACGAAGAGAGGTCAAGATAGAAATGTTTACTGGAGCTTGACAGGCCAGCGCAAACCCCACTGAACACCTTTTAGGTGAGTTGGAACACTATTTGAAAGCAAGGGATGTGCACGGTTACCGTTTTTAATATTCAGATAACCGTGAGGGTTCACAAACAGTTTTATTCAGTTACTTGTCAGGAGTCAATGTCATGACTCATCAAACACTACTCAAAATAGCAGAGAATAAAGTCCACAGAGGGCTATGAGCCTGACAATCAAAATGCATAGATCTTCAAATGATAAAATAATTAAACGGTCACTGATTGCAACAAAAAATTTTACCAATGGAAAACGTCCTGGTTACTTCCTTAACCTCTGTTCCCTGATGGAGGGAACGAGACATTGTGTTGGGAATGGGAATTGATGAGTGGTATTTGCATGCCACTCCGCCGAAAATACGGGTATAAAGGAGCTGGCGTGCATACAGCTCATTCAGGTTTTGTACTGAGGAGCCGAGAGTAAGGTCCTGGCCATCACAGCAGGTAGTTCAGCATTGTGGCAGGAGGGACACAATGTCTCGTTCCCTCCATCAGGGAACGGAGGTTGCGGAAGTAACCAGGACATTCCCTATCTGTCACTCACTCGACGTGGTGTCGATGAAGTGACACTAGGGGTCCCCTACAAAAACGGCACAACTAGCTGAACTGTGTTACCTGAACCAGCGGTGAGAGACGTGCAGACTACTGTGTGCCCCGTAGCTAGCGCACCAGTCTGACACGTAACCTCCCCCAACGCGGCCCTTTGGGGACAAGTCAACTGCCCAAAAAATAGTGGATGTTTAGCCCAGTCATGCCCTTTTCCTCTTTTTTCTTTTTCTCCCCAAAAAGAGTGAACATTTTTCAACCGACTGGGTCCACCAGTGACCACGTCGGGGGGTTGTCACTCCCAAGGGGAAGACACCGTAGAGACCACACCCCGCCAAGAGAGGGGGGGGGGGGCATTTTGAGTGGAGATACATCACATGGTCTTACTGAGTGTAGCCAGAAGTATGTCATGTGGAGAAGTCCCATGGTAGGTCCTATCCAATGGGGGAGGAGACTCTACAAACATGTTGACTGGGGCAGAGAGGCCTCTGCCCAAGGAAGACGCAGTTTATCAACAGGGAAACATTTCAGCGGAAGATATATGTCGCAAGGGCTTACCTACGGGGAACCAGCACATGCAGAGCACCTACCACAGTACAGGGCTTAGATAGCACATGTACTGAGCTGGCAGCGACCTTCTCCGTAAACTCGTCTGCCACAGGGCTATGAGGAAGTCGTCCAGGGAACACATTTTGTGAAGACTACTGGGAGTCAAGAGCGCATGTCTTAAGCTCAGTGAGGTGAAAGGTGCGATACACCTGGCCGACTGTCCTGGACTTACCTGTTAGTTCCTGCTAAGACATGGGCCCAGCCCACTGCTCTGCAAATGTCTGTTAGAGAGGCGCCACTGGTCAGGGCCCAGGAGGCCGCCACGCTCCTGGTAGAATGGGCTCGTAGCCCTGCAGGAGGCGGCACGTGCTGAGCGTGGTATGACATAGCTATGGCATCAATTATCATTTATCGATATTATTTAATAAAAGTGAATATTTTTTTAACTTTGTATATCTCCCTGTGTTCCGACATGTTTGTGTTACTTCACGCACCTGCATCTTGGTGAAATCAGAGTTCAAGTAGTGTTCCATTGCACTTTTCCTAGTAGGAAGTTAGAAAATCTGACTTTCTGAGTGGAGTGGAATGGAATGCAGCATTATAAAATATGCATTCTGTTTGACTGTATTGCATCATTTGCAACTAAAAATACAACTTGCTTTTGTCACCACTATGTGGCATTTTACCCCGAACCTAGGGCTCACACATGCCCACACATTCAACAACACTCTTCACTTCCAGTGATTTGAATTTCAGTAGAACTTTTGGCCTCTTGTTACCATATTTTTAGGGTGCTTGTCATTTCATAAATTGTGACTACTTGTTTCCTCACTCCTCTGCCTTCAAAGTTCAAAGACCACCATCATTAAAGATGTATCAATTTTATAAACACACAGCGAGGAGATGTGGATGGAGGAAGCGTGATAGAGGATGCACAGGTGGATCCAATGTCCTTCTTGCCGAAGCACCTGACGCACGCATAAATTCTCCTCCCCCAACATATCTGGCTCAACTGTTTTAAATCATGTTTCACCTTTGCAGTTCAATTAAAAAAATGTTGTCACATATTTCAACAGTGCATCTTGAATTATTAGGATTCATTATGGATATATTATTAACCAAGTTTCAACAACAACAGTAAGCACTGTTATGCAGCTGTGCAAAGACGGCTCTCTCAAGTGACGTTTGAGTAAGCAAATGCAAGGGCATTCTATTTTACAAATACATCTTGTTTCGATTTCTCCATCCTCGTTTCTTTTCCTTGCATCCTCTCCTCTTTTCCTAAGAGGTTGGAGTAAAGCCGCAAGAAAAGGAAATGAGGAAGCACAATTTCAAAAATGAGAAGCACCCATAGTGTGATTAGTCTGGATTTGGAATTTAAAGTGCATATGCTTGTGATGTGCACACACTTTTCGCCCTGTAGTCTTGTATATCAAAGGCCCCATTTACCATCAGCCACTTATGCCATAATGCATCTCATACAACATGCTGATGTAGTTTGAACAATCCGATTGCAATCCAGAGTGCTCCAATGCATCTTGGCTGCATTTATGCTTGGCATTACCCCTATTTGTATAGATGCATATATCCCTAGATGCATAAGCTAAATCATTGTAAATGGGGTTCAAGGCTTGCAGTTTCTCTCCCATATGGGTAAGATTATTAAAGCTGGTCCAAGATAAAGGTCAATGGGCAAAACCTATTTAGAGCATATGATGCAGAGCAGAATTGGCATAAAGGAAATTAGCACAGGAAACAATCCATTTGTCTCTTCTGCAAGTCTACAATGGCATAGATTCTACAGTCTCAAAAGCCAAGGCTGCCTAAGATTAGGATCACTTTATTTAGACTGCTAAAACACCTGAATGCATCTTTGCTCTGCACTGCCATTACTGGTCTTTTCAACATATACAGTGCAGTCATGTTTTTGAAACAAAAATGTGGTAATCTATTTTCCTTAACTATGGTCATCTATTTCCTTAACGAGAGTCAAAACTATTTGATGACTATTTGATGACTTTTGCTCTCTGATTTCTTGTTATGTAAAAGAATGAATGTAGCATAGGGATCAAGGGAAAACTATTTAAATCCCATCTGTTCTTCTTCATTAAATCATCATTTTCCATGATTCAGGGAAGCTTGTTATGAATGCTTGGATTTAATTGCAGTGTTTATGTGAATAATGGCTCATGAAATGTATTATTTTATGCCATAGTTGCTAAAGTTTAAGGCTGGTAAGCAATAGGTTGCTGATTAAAACCCTGTGAGGGGTGAGCAATTAACTTAAGGCTTTTCCCTGTAATTAGTAAGCTAAATTAATAGAACTTATTGGAAGACCATCTTGGTCAACAAGCTTTTTCAACATAGTTTTGCTGGTCAACAGCATGGTCATTCTAATCCAACACAAAATCAGCACTAACTCGCACATGCCAACATGTGCCAACATGGAAATCCATGTTGGTCTTTACAGAGATCAGAAATTGACAGTGAAATACAAGTCAGGTTTCGTTGGTCCGCATGTGTTCATTCAGTCAGCTCTCTTTCCCCCACCCCCTGCAGACATTACTAACAGTTTCACACCTTTTATGAATCACTGATTAGCTCAAATTATACATTTAACTGCCAGGGGAAGGATGGAAAGAGAGTGATTTAAAACCTTCTGGCATCTCTTCCACTGTCCTTGCTGACACCACATGCTTACCACATGGTGAAATGAGAGTGTGCCTGCCTCCCTCCATGACCACTGATTGACCCTCCTAACACATTCTGTGTAATTGCTCCTGGCCTCCTTCAGTTACACAATCTATGCATGGGCACCCTCTCATTCAGCCCAGTTTGGCTGGGCCCCTGTAGATGGATTGTCAGTTTAAGGTTGTTCTTGTGGTGTATGATGTCACCTTCATTCCTTTTGTACTTTGGACAATTTATGGAGCTCTTCCCAGGTTTATTTGATTTTTTTTTTTTTTTTTTTTTTTTTTTTTTTTACATATCCATGGTGAATTGGAGTAACTAAGGCCTCAATTCTGAGTGGAAGGGACATTTTGCTCCTGTAACCCCACATAAATGGGGCTGAAAGAATTGTTCAAACAGCTTAGAGATTACATCATTCTCTAATAATCTTTGCTGTAACGGAATTTCTTGCTGCACCAGCCTCTCCTTTTACAAACCATGCACCCATTGTAACCCTCCCAGCCATTTCCATGGGCAGCTAAATAAATCAGGGCCTTTGTTCTCCCCTGGAGAGCCAATAACAATCTCAAAGCTGCCCATTCTACCCACATCTTAATTAGCAGAGCTTGGTTGGTGCTGATCTGACAGTCCCAGTTGACTGCATAGTGTTGGATTATACATGCAGAAGTATTGAAACATCATGATTTGAATCTAGGATTTAACTAATGTTTATCCTGGAATTCCACAACGTCATAAATGGAAAGACTTTGGTGCTGGTAAGTCTCACATCTGGCCAATAAAACTAACAAAGAGAATTGTCTAGATCCCATATGACTTGAAAACTTCTCTGCAAAGAGGCCCTAAGTTCAAAGGTCAAAGCAATAAAAGACAGAACACACACCCTTGGAGTTCCAGAGAGACTCAGGACACACAAGATTCTGTCCTCCGATATAAACCAGTTTGCTACACTTAGACTCATTAGATCACTTGACATTGTGATCATTGCTCAGCAAACAGAATCTTAAAAAGGACATCCCTTAATCCAGAAACATCTCACACAAAGTCACAGTTCTTTGCTGAATCAATCCTATAAAAGATACAAGACCACATGGCCCCACATACAATACCTAGTCTTGCTAGGTAATTCTGACAATTGCTTTGAACCGTGTTAATATACGTGTTAGTATAACTGACAAATGAATGATTATAGCCTGATGTACCTCTTTAAAGTGTGTGTAATGTTTTATCCATGTTGTATAACCAAGGAATTAACAATTATGATTTGTAACCAGGGATTTTCATGTTTTGTCATTGTCATGTTTAATATGTAAACGTTCGCTGGCATATGCAGAGAAAGCTGATGACAACGAATATCATGTCTCTTGTACCATTTGCAAGATATAAAGTTAATGATTAAACATGCACTATTTTGAGCAGGAATTTTGTAAAAGAATCTTAAACATAGGACCATAAAATCAACTGTTGGAAAAAACAGCCCAGTTGACCATGTGACTCTGAAAAGTCACTTCTGATTGGCGCAATGCACCTTTGGGGATGCGGCCAATTTCAGTTCAAATGTTTCCAAACAGGAAGAACACATTCTGTTCTTGTCGTCTTCCCACTCTGCTTGTCTCTCCTGCTCTGCTGACTGTTCAGACTTCGCTCTGATTCTTCCCTCGTGGTCTTCTCTGGATCTCGTCGCAAACAGATCCATGCAATGTGAGGTCCAAGGAAGTTCGGGACTCAAAGTCCCGAGGAAGCTCGTCACTCTCTACGGTTCACACACCCATGAGAAGGCCTCGTTTCAAAGCCAACCTCATCATTCATACAGACAATAACTATCCAATCTTACAGAGGTCCAAAACATCGACAGAACGATCTTTTGACCAAGAGCCAAGAACCAAACAACACAAAGAACGCAAGAAATCACCACTACATTCAAGTACATCTCCAATATTGTACTCAAAGTGCTGGTGTATTTGTTAAATGCTTTGGGTAATCCGATAGCAAATCGATGTAGACTCAAATAAGGTTAGATGGTTCTTAAGGCATTGTCAACAGACTCCATAAAGTTCATTTTCACTGTATTGATCATTTATTTCACATTCTGTCACTCTTCTCACCAACCTGTCTTATGTATATATGTTTTAGATTAGATTTATTTTTAGAATAGCAATAAAGTTTGTCTGTATTCAAAGATGAATGACTGTGGTATATTTTGATAAATAAGCTCATCCCCGTTTCTAAAAGATTTCACTTCAAAGCTGTGCCTAAATACATGTGATATTATTTTCAATAAATATGAGAATATTATCACTCCGATAAGTGAATTAATCATAATTTACATATTAAAGCTAATTCCTTACAGTAGAAATTGTGAGCGGATACAATGAGACGTTGTATTACGATTTTAATGGTGGATAATTTATTCAGACAAATAATCTAGTTATTTGTCATTTATCTACTTTCATTACCTAATAATGTACAATTAGGACAGTTTAATTTATTTCATAGCTCACATATTTTAAGACCATAAATTCCCTTTATTGGTGTAAGAAGACAAGCACGTTAACGGTTCCTGTCTAAATTCATCAGTACCAAATATCTTACATATAATGGTGTGAGAATGAGGGCACTTTAACAGTTCCCTTCTAAATGTCGCATACCAAATATCCTACAATGGTCATAGGTGGCAACACTGTTGGGACATGCAGGCCAGAGATTTGATGTTTAGAAACTTTAACCTACAGTAACAGCAACAAGTCTGAAGCAGACTTAACTAGGCCTAGACCACTTTTTATTAGGTTCACTTTATCAGACCATTATGGCACTGATTTACTCTGTTATCTGTTTTAACTGTTATCCCAAATAACAGGTACTAATTTGCTTGTGCACTCTATGACATTGTGTGTGTGCATCACAGGCGTTTTGTAGGGGATTTACTAAGAAAAATCGCACAAAAATCTACACATGCAAATATGTTGTACACATCCTCCAAAAGGCTTTTGTGCACACAGTATGACTTTCACTAAATACATTTTTATTTTATGGCATTTATTGAGGTAATGGAAGCTGCACAGGAGAGAACCAGCGCTCACTGCTAGGTTCATAGGATCAAGATGACACCTGTTCTAAACATGGGCAGCTATCACATTCTTTGGCCAGCCAATCAGAAGACTTTGATGAGCTTTCTGCCTGTCAATCACTTTGCATGTTCTGATATTGTTGTAGCTGGAGCTGATCATTCAGGTTTAACGCCATATTCAGAATCACAACAGCTGTCAATTAAGGGAGCTATTTTGCTGCCGATGTGTTTGACTACCTTAAGAAGATGCACTGCTGCCTTCTTCTCAATGACATCTGAAGGGTACCTTTGGAGGGCAGAGTTTTGGAAAGAGGGGACGTGTCTAATTCAATGCCTCAGTCTCGTGAAAGTTCCAGAATGCAATAATGAAAATACGGGTTGTGAATGACATCAGTGTAAGTAAATAAAGACAGAAGTTTCATTTTTAGGTGAACTACTCTTTTAACAGTATATCCCGATACTCTTCACGGTACATGAAATAAATTGTATATAGACTCTGATGTTTTCGATTTGACTGAAAATAGAACTGATGCAGTCTGACTCTACACAATAGTACTGACATACAATATACCATGGCCTTATTGAATTATTCATTCTGGTTGGTTGACATGTTTGAAGGGTTCTACAATTCCATGGTTATGAAGTAATTCAAGGTTTGTTGACCTAATTACATTTTCATGCCATTTTTCCACACACTTTCTGACGTCACATAGACAAAGCTGGTTCTATGCAATATATTTAATTGCTGGCATAAGAACAACTGGTTCATGGGGAAAGGGCACCAGTGGGCCACAACTAAAAACCTATTTTGTAAAAAAATGAATTAGACTCAAATATTTTTAAGAGTAATAGAATTAGTTATCCACTCCATACAGTAGGGATATCTGTTTTACAATAGCTGTGTATATATCATATATATGTATTTTTTTATATACATAATAGATTAAACTTGGTTAAGGGCTGGCCAGGGTCAATGCTGATGCTCGGACTGATTACTTGGAGTTTCATTGAATAGTAAAGTGTGTGTGTGTGTGTGTGTGTGTGTGTGTGTGTGTGTGTGTGTGTGTGTGTGTGCGTGTGTGTGTGTGTTGGGGGGTTTGGGTTGAATTTGGTTGATGTGTGTGTGTGTGTGTGTGTTTGCTCCCCAGCCAGAAGACAGAATAGTACTAATCCTTTTATGAAATGCTCAGATGGAAAGAGATGACTTTTGCTCCCTCTGGGCTAATCTCCATCACCATGGCCAAATCATTAAACATCAGAGTGTGAAACAGGCAAGGATGGAGAGGGAAACAAACATCTGAAGGTCAAATGTGTTCATTCAAAGAATTGTATATGCATGCTTCAACCTAACACTTGCAGACATACAAAATGTAAAGCAGCAAAAAGGCATCAGTATTGGTCCTTTGTGTAAGAAAGCATCACTGCATCCGAATATCCACACTTCCCTATTATATACAGGACTATGCCAAAAACAGTTTACCAATTGAGTAGTAAGTCTGAATCCTCAGTATTAATAAAACAAGATATACCCAAATGATCAACTTTATCTGTCAAGATTTTGAAGTGCAGATTTTGAAGACTATCTTTGATCCCATAATTCCTCAGGAGCTGAGGCGACGTCACATTTAAAAGCTGGAGTTAAAAGAATGGCAGTGAATTGTGAGTCAGATGGGTCTTTTCAACTGTAAGTGATAAATATATACCAAGAAAGTTGTTAATTGTGCTTCAAATGGTTGCTTGTTTAACAAAACCAAAGTAGATCAATTTCACAGTTGTTGTTCTTACATCCAGGGCTGGACTAGTAATCTGGCATACCAGGCATTTTCCCGGTGGGCCGACACACTTTGGGGCCGAACAGGGGCAGACTGGCATACTAGAGAACCGAGCGAGCCAGTGGGTCGGCCGCGAAATGGGCCAAATGGGCCGTGATAAGCAAAAATGAGCCACCGCGTTATGCATAACGGACCACAAAACGGCACCTCGATATGCAGAAAAGGACAGGGAACACCCCTCCGCTCAACTTTTGGGCCAGTTGCTATGTAAAATCCCAGGCCGATTCTCTTCACAGTCCAGCCTCTGCTTACATCATATATTTGGGTAACAGTTCAAAACCCACGTCCTGGATGAAGTATGTCCGAAATCTATTCATACTACCCGCATGCATTCCTAAAGAACGTACTGTTTTACCAACTTATAAGTGTGTCTTCCATCAAATACATTACATGCTGTGACAGTACTGGATTTTGGGATGCAGGGCGTGTCTATTTGAGCCACATTTCGCCTTATAGCTGAGGAATTACAAATGTAATATCTGTTTTCGAACAGATTCCAGAAAACTCACACAATTGGTCGAGCCAGTCTTGCTGCGTCGAGCCAGACAGGGCACTCAAACAAACAAAGAAATATTTTAATAGTGCCACAGAGCCATAGTGTTACACTTCAAAGGTGAAATCAACCTACAAATGGCTTACCTACAGTTGACTACGTATTAAACTGGAATACAAGAGATCATTTTAATATCAAAAAGCTATAAAGAACTTTGCAACTATTGTAGTTATCACAGCATATACTGTATTTACACATTCAAATATGTTAATTTGAGCATATGAGTAGCTCCTGTGTTTGTTTTTTCATGTATTTGTTTTTTCAATCTGATGAAGCAATCTTCACACCTCACCTGTTTGTGTGCTCTCAATGTGTATGCTCTTTTGTTTTTCTTTTTGAAACATACTGATTGAGCATTTAAAATGTTAGCCTTGAAACTTCACAAATATGCAGATAAATGGTCATTAAATATGTGCTGTACAAATATACTTTTCTTTTTTTTTTTTTTTTGCGAATATTTAGTACATATTTCTTAATTAGCGGCAACCATTTAATGAAAATACACAGTTCTGTGATTAATGGGACGATCACAGGACACCGAATTCACAGTCTGATATCATAAATCCTCAGGAGCAAAATGAGACTTTATTCACCACATGTAGTAGGAGAGCACATTTAGATATTATCTTCACAAGAAAAGGGAGGGTGGAAAAATTCTAATCCACCGCTAATTTAATTCTGTCTAGCAATAGCTCAATGCAGGGAAACATATTTCATTTAAGAAAATAAGCAAACGTAACAGGATACTCAGAGGAAAAACAGATGCAATTAGTTAAAAGAATTTTTTGCTAATTTAATATTCCTTAATATAACAAATTAAAATTGCAAGAGGGGGAGGGAAAGTCTATGTACACATGATGCCTGTACAGCTGAGCTTAGTGTAGTGGAACATATGCCCTTAATCTTGCACACACTCTCTCTCTCTCTCTCTCTCTCTCTCTCTCTCTCTCTCTCTCTCTCTCTCTCATTGTTTCACACACAAAATTGCCCTGGTAAAGATACAAGGGTACCTCTACAAAGGAAAATATATATTTAATAGAGCCTGACTAATCAATGTGCTTATTTATACTTACATGCTAAGGCCATATGTGGGTTTACTGAATTACACTTTGGTGAATAGTTGTAAAAAATTACTATTTAAAAACTGAAAATTGAAGGTAATAAAATTAAAAGGGTTAGTATGGAATCATTATAGTAAAAAGTGTGTGTTTTTGTGTTAGTGTGTGTTTAATGCACAGGCAGCTTGGTGAGTAATCAGTTAATGAATGGAATAGCTTAACACTCCTGAATATCAAAAATCGAATATACAAACAAAGTAATCACCTGCCCGCTCAGATCTCCCGATGGCCAGAACGCCCCTGATTGGCCCCAAAGTGCGTCGGCCCACCGGGAAAATGCCCGGTATGCCAGATTACCAGTCCAGCCCACAGTCCCACGGTTTCCTCTCTGTTGGTCCTGGGCCAAGTGCAGGGACCCAGAGACAGGTCTTCTCATCTGAGTAAGTGCTGTGGGTCAAAGCACTCTGTGTGTGTGTGTGTGTGTGTGTATGTGTGTGCGTGTGTGCGTGCGTGCGTGCGTGCGTGCGTGGAATTAAGCAGACAGGACACGCAGGTGTAACAGCTCTAAAGCCATTGGCTGTGTCTGAGAGAAACCGCTCAATCCACCTGAAGCACTGTGACCTAATGTGGGTTTGTCATCTGTATTTTTATCTTAATGCTGGCATTTGTGTGTTTTCCCTAATTGTGTGTGTTGTGTTTCTGTGTGAAGAGTTTCCTTCCCTTATTTATTTTTGGTATGTAATGAAAGTGTGCTGTCTTCTCTGTTGTATGTCATTGTCCTTGTGTGTGGGGGGGGGGTTTAAAATCACTCTGTTAACCACTATATACGTACATGTAAGTGTGTTGTGCATGTGTTACTTCACGTTTTGCTGGTGTTTTCCAAACCCCAGGGTAGAGTGGTAAAATAGATTAGCAAACATTGATTATAAGATCCATTGAAATGGTATTGCAAACTCAGTTTTCTTTCCTGTTGATTTACCTGTGATTTTCTGTTGTAACAGGAATTTGGGGTAGGACATAGAGGACAAAAATGTCATATCAAGGTGAGTCATGTATATTTGTTGTCCATTTTCCCTGAAGAGAATGACTGTAGAGAATATATAACACTAAAATACTGTATACAATAGATGGCCTAAAAGCTAACAGAATTAGACTAAAAGCCTCAGATTTTCCTAGTTTGATTTCACTTTTCTTCAACAGACACATTTGTTAAACAGCGAGTGTGTGTGTGTGCATGTATGTCCTTTCAAATCCTTTCCAATTCTCCTCTGAGTGAATCAGTGCTCTATCCTAATGCATATTTGCATCAAGTCTCTCCAGGGACAGGACTCAATCGAATCCCTGGCTCAGCTGCCCTCGTTGGGCTTCATCTCTCAAGCAGGTGTCCTGTCATGATGGAGCCGGTTCTCATCAGCCTCTCTCACACTGAAGGATTCTGAGAAACCTGCCTGACCTCAGGGGAAGACTCAAAGCTCTGTCTGGAAGAGACTTTTCTCTGTGTAGACAAAGTTTTGTAGAAACTTTGCAATTCTGTGCAATCCCATGTCAAAGGTAAGGTCCTTCTGTTTTCACTATTTAGAACTGTGAAGAACTGTCCATCATATGTATAGGAACACTATACTTCTGTTACAATGTACAGTAACATGCACTTTAGGAATTTAATAAGAGTATGCACATTTTTGTTGGACATATTGTATAAATAGGATTAGGATTGCCTGTTTAGATAAAGGAAGAAAAATCTGTTTGCTAAATTACTGTATAAAGTTTTTTTTTTGTTTGTTAGTTTTTTTCAAATAGCAAAAGTGATGAAAACAAACATAACAGATATTTTGAATTAATTTATATCTAACTATATTAAATATTTAAATATGTAAAACATTTATACAATATGTATTTACAAAATGTATTTATCGAAAAAAGTAATACATTGATTCTCTCATTCACAGTATGCATTTTTGTGTGTCTCACTATGGCTATGGTCTTACTGTTTTTCATGATGCTGTTTCTTCAGCATCAGTTAAATATAGTTAAAACTAATAATTATTATTATACCCTGCATTCTGCTGTGCTCTAATCAGCTGTCTTTGAGAATCTGTCTGTTAATTGCCTAGACAGTCACACATTACCTGTACAGCCGGAGATGTGCTGACTGCCACCAGCTGCGAGTCGCAAAAACATGACTCCATTGGTAGAAAAATATCTTATTACATGATTTACACATGGTCAGGGGGCTTGAGTAATTGTGGGGGGGGGGGGTTTTCACACCTGTAAAGAAGTTCATGTTCACGGGCAAGGAAGAGGCGAGAAACCGGCTTAACGTATAAATTATAGTTTTAATGGAAAACTCAAAAGACAAAAACATAGGACAACGGACATGTCCATGAACGATCTCTCTCTCACGCACATCATCCGCGGTCGGCCTTTAACCCTCTTGGAGGCTTGATTAGCCCAAAACGGGACCGGGCGTGTTGAATCACGACCCGGCCCCGCCCTCCACCATGCCACATTACCATATTAACATGCCCTTAATTTTGAAGTGTTTAAATGGGTATATAGACTTTAGTACATTAAACTATTTTGCTGTTGTGTCACAATATATTGCAATTATTTTGCTTTCTCTAGTTATTAAACACCTCAATGCATTTTTCTTTTTGTCTTTCATATAATTTTTTTTTATTTATTCACCTGTCACTATTGTCATCTAAAATCTAACAGAATTAGATATAATAATACATTTTTTTGTTTATTCATGTAGCACTGCTGTCTCATAAGGAGGCATACATTTGCTGCCTATTTTAACAGCGAAGTTGGGAGCAATATTATGCCTAAAAATGTTGTCTAAGCGGGCAGCTCTCTAGTTTTTGGAGCAAATCTTATGTCTCTTTCCTGTAGACCTGTACTCCCTGTGTGGGTTGGAATGCTGTGTTTCTTCCTGTAAAAGAAAGAACCATTTTTTCTACTTATCTTACAAAAAACATACCATTGAGTAGGAGAACTCAAGGAATATAAATTGTTAAACCAGATTATGAAATTCCCCTAGTTAGGATCTACTTCTAACATTGTGAGCTCTATTTTAAGACAGCTACATGTGCAGTGCTTTGCAAAATGGCATATGAGCAAAGTCAGTGGGCATAGCCAAGGAGGTTTGGTATTTTTGTGAAGTCTAGGAGTAAATGGGTTGGCAAAATTGCATGCACAGCACAAGCTATTAATGTTGACGGTCCATTCGTGAGACCTTGGTGGCTAGTGTAAATGGGTTGTATGCATAGGTGCTGATTTATGTTCTATCAGAAAGACTAGTATACTTCAATAGATTTAAATTATCTTTATTTGATTAAATAATTACGTATTTAATGTATTTCATACAAAGTGATTAAAGCAGGCTTTAAGCAGACTTTTAAGGCTTTTAGAGCTTGTTTAGATTGGCTAAGAAGCTAAGTGGGTTAATGGCATGATGATGTACCACTACGATTCTTCCCGCTAGAACTACGCGTACATTTAGATTTCTTGCAGCTGGGTGCCCTATACAGTCAAGAGGATCTAGGATCCAATGCCTACTGACTAGTGAAGTATAATCTGGCATAGTTTAAACATTTTACTACTGGTAAGATGAAGATTCAGACTGTAATAAAAAGATTACTTTTATTATCATAAATTTAAGATTAAACAGCTAACTTCAACTGCTGTATTCAGAAAACATGAAGAAAGGAGAGATTAAAGATGCAGTAAATTATCGAGATGCAACATTTCAGCACCTCTGGAAATGAACAGCGACCGATTGAACACCAAATATATATATATATATATATATATATATATATATATATATATGGATCTGAAGCTATATATATATATCAGAATATGGAACTGACTAATTAGATCGTTTGGTTTCAATTGCTGTGGCATTGTGGCAATGCTTCTCCACATAGCTGTATACTACATATCAAAATGGTCTGATTGGCTGTTATTGTGCCGTGTTGCGCAGCACTTTTGCTTTCAGTGTTGTACCTGGTTAGGACATGGTGTAAGAGTTTTTTTATTTTCCACTACAGATCTTGTTTTCATGTGTGAAAGTGTATGTGTCTGTGTGATTTAAATACAGTATGTGTGTTATTTATATTCATACAAAGCATCGTGATCTTTGAACAAGATTTTCATAAAACTGCCACCACTCTGGAAAATCTCCTTTGTTGTTAAAATTAATGAGACAGTGTGTAGGCCTTTGAACTTGCGTATACTGCTTTCTCTTTACATGCACACATTTAACCCCATCCACACTCCTCACATGCACTGCCCTGAGTCTTACTGTAAGCCACTTGATGCTGCTGTGGTAACCGTATCTAGGGACAGCACAGTTGCTTGGACCTGTTCTGAGGAAACCATGTCAAAGCTGACAGTTTCCAGGAATACACTCACACACATATACACACACGCTTACATATGCTTTGGCTGTCCAGTAGCCCATCTGGCCTGAAGTATGACAATACCCTAGGATGACTACAGCTCGGTCTGTGACTCATTCTTAGCCTCGGGAAAACAAGTATTTTCAACCATGAAATAGACATTGCAAATCTCCATTATGATGAGGGACAGTTCAATCTCTCTCGCTTTTTTATGAATAAGATGGAACGTGCATAAGCTGTAGCACACACAAAGCTCTTTATTTATTTTCAAACACATTCTTTGTGGATAGTATGACCTTTAAAATATAAACATGATTCAAGGCTCCTGAGAGCTTCTTTATCAGCAGTCAATGCCAGGAAGGCTACACTCAGTCAAAGCTTCAGATCCATATGTTATTATTCGCATCAGTCTCTTGCTCTCACATGCAAACTTTATAATGCAGCCTTGTCACTGGTCTCATGCTTTCATATTCACCACATTTCATTTGGGCTGTGGTCAGATGGCTTTAATTTAGCTGACTGCACCTCAAACGGCCAGAACACTGATGCAATAATGTGGCAACAATAGAAAGCTGTTCATGCCGTGGAGAGATGTGCTGAACACGGTTTTTGCTTCCCATTATTCTAAGTTTGATTGGTTTTGGTAGGTTTGCATCCACAGAGTTTCACCACAGTGTTTTGAAAGTGTTGAGGGTGGAACATATTTGGCTGTGTGTAGATAAATGCCCTGAATTTTGGATTTTATAAAAGATAAGGTTGTTTGTTTTATATGCTGCCTTTATGAACAAGAAAATTTATATCTGTTGTCTTCAGATATGGCTTGAACTGAAATATGATAGATGTTCTATAGAGATCTTGCAAAACATAATATAAATACAAAATGAAAATATTTAAAAAAAAATCCATTGAATGCTAACTGTATTCACTGAATTATGTACAAAGTAACAACAAACATTGTGTGATATTTCCTACTTTAGAGGCATATTAGTGTAAATTTCTATACTTGTTATACTGTTGAACTGCTTGTCATTTGAAATTGTATAACCTGTTAGAAAGGCTTATTTTTCTTTCTTCATACACTCTTAAACCAAAACACACACACACATGCTGAGGCAACAGCACTGTAACAATATTGCCAGTGCTGACCTGAGCTAACCCTTGGCAGGATGCACTGAAATCAAACAAACCACACTGCCACCTGCTGGATGATTCAGGTGAAGGCAGACCCATTATTAAAGGGATAGTCTGCCACATTCTCCCATGATTTACTCACCCTCCTGACATCCCAGATGTGTATGACTTTCTTTCTTCTGCAGAACACAAATGAAGATTTATTAAAGAATATCTCAGTTCTGTAGGTCCTTTCACTGTAAGTGAATGGTGGCAAAATGTTGAAGCTACAAAATCCACATAAAGGGTGCAGGGAAAATAATGGTTAAATCCATGAGATCAGACATGATATGATAGGTGTGTGTGAGATAAAAATCTATATTTAAGTCATTTTTATTATAAATTCTCCTCCCTGCCCAGTAGGGGGCGAGATGCATGAAGAATGTAAATGCGAATGTGAAAATGGAGATTGACTGAGCAGGGAGGATAATTTATAGTAAAAAAAAAAAAAGGGACTTAAATATTGATCTGTTTCTGACCCACATCTATCATATTGCTTTTGAAGACATGGATGTAACCACCAGAGTCGTCTACAGCAGGCAGGGTTGGGGAGTAACAAAAATACATGTAACAGGATTATGTATTTAAAAAAACAAAATATAAGTTACTGTTTCAACTACAGTTACAATTGGTATTTAGAATACAGTTACATTAAAAAAGGATTATGATTACTGAAGAGATTACTTTGCATTTTATTGTCATTTGTTTCATGTAATATTTAGAAAAATTTTAACATTTAAATTATGCTTTCCAAAGTGCACTTTAAAAGCTTGATGTGTTACATTCATACGAGCAGACAGAGAAGTAAGTTTGAAGTAAGTTTGGAGCAGAAGAAATAGAAATAAAACTTGTTTAAATTGTCAGCTTTATGCTAAGCTAAAATGCTATTTCTAGCCATTTTACCTGCACGTTACCTGGCACGATTTTATTTTTTTTCTAGTAAGATCTTTGATATTAGGGCAAAAATAGGATTCTTGATAATAATTTTTGTATTTTTTCAATCTAAAAATATAAAAAAAAATCCTTAAAACAAGATCAATTTGATTTATCTAGTTTTAGAAACAACGCTGCATAAGATATTTAGGTTTTTCAGATAATTTATTTTTAACATGTGTATTTTGTCTTACTGTACTGGCAGAGTTTTTATAGTCAAAACAAGTGAAAAAAATCTACCACTGCTGAAGAAGTAATCCAAAGTATTTAGAATAATCTGTAGTGGAATACATTTCAAAAGTAACCCTCCAAACCCTGAGAGCGGGGGGTTTTCAAAATGTGGGGCGCACCTCCCCAGAGGGACGCTAGAGCATGTCAGGGGAGGCACAGAGATTGGTAATAATTTCTATTAAATAATTAATATTAATGTATTTATATATGTATTGAGTTTAACAATTATATTATATTTAATAAGGATACAACGGCGGCCCACTGTCTTTGACTTTGAAAACCCCTGGTCTAGAGTACTTTTATGTTTCCCTTTATATAGATTTTGGAGCTTCAAAATTTTGGCACCCATTCACTTGCATTGTATGGACCTACATGCTATCTGGAATTGCATGAGGGTGAGTAAATGAAAAGATAATTTTCATTTTTGAAAGAACTGTTCTTTTAATATCTACTAGCCACTGTAAATGACCATTACCTTGCGCTAACTACAAAATGTGAAGCATAGCATTTTGATTAAAAGGAGATTCATATGTGCTGGGGGTAACAACAAGACATACTTATGTTGTTTCTGTGGTATGTTTAAAACCCTATATCCTATATGCATCAGCAATGTGAGCACAAATCAATCAAACCATGTTTTGTGGTTTTCGCAAAGCAAGGCCTGCTTACCATTGAATGTAATGAGTTCAACCAGTCTAAAAAACAAACATGTTGCATTTTAATGAGGCACACTTGGCAAACACACCTCCTACTGACCAACATAGTGTAAACAGACAGAATTAATCACTAACAACTTATTTTTGTTCTTATTATTTATTTATCACTTATTTTGTGTAGCAGCTTTTATATAGTATTTTTCTTATGGTCCTATTTTATTTTGTGGAGTCAGTTGGTAGACAGCAGCATTATGCACCAGTTCTGCAAAACAGTACTAGTCATGATTGCAGCAATCTGATTGGATGATTCTACTAATCAGCTGCTATCAGGGAGCTTTCTGCCCAGGGGAGGAATATAAACAACCAAAAGTGCCTTGGATCTTTATGTTGGAAGGTGTGAGTGTCTGAAAATTGTGTATGAAACATATGAGATGTATACAGAGAGTGAATGAGATTAACACAGAATGAATAAAGCGACAGAAAAAGAGATGAATAGCTCTTTGGACAGACAGGTGTGCTGTTCTTGGAAGAGGATGAATGCAAACACAACAGTGTTACTCATATAATAGACTTCAGGTTGTAGCTGGAGCTAATTGGTGTCCTTTGAGTGCAACCTCTGAATGGTGGGCATCAGACAAAGCAGAATTGGGTCAGTCGGTGATGAACACCATATTACAGGCCAAAGTGCCATCCACAAGATGCCTCTTTGCACTGAAATGGCACGTGTTAACTAATTGGTGCTCTTCACGCGGTAAGGACCCATTGAATTGCTCTATAGCTGAGATCCTCACAACTGGAAAATCTAGAAAAGGCTATGTGCCTAATGTTTTATCAATGCCTTTCAGGGCTCAGGTGGTTCATTTACATGCCTTATTTCCCCCCACCGTTTAATTCAGATGATGAACAATCCATGCATTTGTTATGCCCTGTGCGAGCATTGCTCACACGTATGTAGAGTGTACCCATCAGTTTAGGGTGTCTGATCAGCTCTTTATTTTATATGGAGGTCACACAAAAGACATGTCCATCTCCAAACAAAGGCTTTCTCATTGAATTTTTGATACGATCGCCCTCGCTTACAAATCACAGGGTGTGAATTGCCCTATTGGCGTAAAAGCGTATTCAACTAGAGGGATTGCCTCTTCGTGGGTATGGACAAATTGGCATCTATTCATTCACGAGTCCTTTTTGGTACAGAGCGCTCGTCCAGTGACGTTCAGAAGTAAGCCCAAACCTTTTTGGAAAGGCTACCTGATAAATATTCATATGGTCACCTCTAGGTAGAGAGGGTTGCATTTTTGGGTTTATGTATACAGCTCGTATACATCCCCGGATTATTTGAATTCCCATCTGGCATATATCAAGTGATGCGCTCTTTTCTGAAGAAATAGTGTTTGCGCACCCCTTTATATAGGCCAACTGCATGGCTAAAGGGGTTGGGCTTAAACACCATTGGCAATCACAGGATTGGTGTTATTGTACAAGAGTTTCAACTCATCGGGGAAGGAATCCCCTAGTGATTTGTAATGTTTCGTTCCCTTCATCTCAGGGAACCGAGGTGTAACCGGAGACATTTTTACTTCTACAGCCTGCTGTTATACTTTAGAATCAAGCCGTTCTAACTAAAATATCTTTTGGCACTATTGGCATGTATTTTTGCCAACAACCGATAACAGAATGTAAACATATAATTTAAAACATGTACAAGGATAGTCACATTGTATCATAAAATATTATTCAATTAAAGTTTCCTTTTGATTTATTTATTTTCAGGATGCAACAGTGGAATGGAGTCCATGGCCAAAAGGAAATAAAAAGGTTGAATGACTTAGCTTAAGTTTATTTATTTATAGATCGATCATTCACCATGAAGCAATCTTTGACATTTCAAGCAACTTCCGGGTGGGAGAATGATGTTAAAATGATTTTGTTTTGTTTTTTACCTATGATATTAATTTGGCCTTATTTTCAAGGATAAAAATATTTTGGGGGGGAAGTTGCATTCAAAATGCACTTGGCATTTTTTTTTTGGCATACTTGCCCCCCTCAGTTTAAATGAGCTGCCATACAAGGTCATATAGATGAGCAGTTTGTTGTGACAGAAACAAAAAAAGTGAGTGAGTGAGTGATTGAGTGAGTGAGTGAGTGAATGAGTGAGTGAGTTAGAGAGAGATAGAGAGAGATAGTGATCAGTCCTAATTAATCCAGACTTGTTTAAAAAACGAAGCTTTCAGAGGTGTTCACTGGTTAATGAGCAGGAGGAGAGCTGCCTCTAATGACCAATGGTGCCCCTTTCCACACAACACAGGAAAACACTGACATTTTTACTGACATTTTACTTCCGCTCTCTCACTCCATCGCTCACACACAATGTCACTCTCTCTTTCTCACAAACACTCATGCAGTAATGATGATAAATGGTAGACAACATTTACCTGACATCGAGGGACTCTTCCACCAACTAAAGGTTCACACCTCAGCAAATTGTGAGTTGTGTGACTGGTTCTTCTATGTGCAAAATGGCTTGGGTTGTTGCTGGGATGTTGGTGTTCTGAATGGATTTAATCTTATTATGCGGTTGATAGGGCATTCTAGGTGGTTGCTAGGATGTTTTTATAGTGTTCTGGGTAGTTGCTTATGGGCCCAAGTCATAAGAGCTCATCCACAATTCTCGATGATATTCTGGTCTTAAAATAGCTCGGTCTATCCTTATATGAAAGAATTTTGTCATTTTTGGCCTAAAAAATAACACATATATATATATATATATATATATATATATATATAATATAATGTATGTATGTATATATATATATATATATATATATATATATATATATATATATATATATATGTATGTATATTATATATGTTTGATTGTTTAGATAAGTAACATCACTCTTCTCCTCAGAAAGCTACACAATTTCAGGTATCATGTCCATAGCACATACAGTATGGGGTACTATAAAATTAAATCACAAATAAATAAGTCTGTGGTTTCCTAAGAGAGCAATCGAGGGAAACAGAAACTGGCTAATGATTAATGAGGCATACACAATATGTTCCCTCTCAATAAATTTGTCAGACTCCAATAACCTCCCATTAAACAAAACAAACATTTAATCAATTCAAATTTGATTTAATTTAATACATTCTATTTTGTAAAAGCTTTAATTGTATAAATTAATCAATGTGTATTTCAAATGGAAACAAATAGTAAAATACTCTAACGCAGATTAATAAATCAACCAAAAATCCGGTTCAGTGCGCACATAGATTGTCATGTTTTAAAAGCAAATTGAAGTATAATCACTCAAATTGCTTGAGTTGGAAAAAAAGAAACACACACACACACACACACACACACATATATATATATATATATATATATATATATATATATATATATATATATATATATATATATATATATATATATATATATATAATTAAGCTAAATATATATATATATATATATATATATATATATATATATATATATATATATATATATATATATATATATATATATATATATATATATATAATTAAGCTAAATAATGAGAAACATTCAAGGGGATGAACAAGTTTAACTCAATTTAAATTTCCATTAAAAACATGGGGGCAGTGCGATTTAACCAGAGTTGGTAAAAAAAAAAAAAAAAAGATCACACTAGGGAGGCAGTGTAGGCTCTCACACAAGCAAAGCAGAAGGACGTACAACTGTGGAATAAATTCAAGCATCCGAAAGTCAAGCATAGTCACTATTAACCTTGCATGACTGAGATATAAATTATACTAGATGTCACCATACATATACCTGACAATAGTGCCATCCATTTACACAGTGATCAGTGATCAGAATTACCCAGCTAATGATGTACAGCTGCTAGTCTTCCCGCTAGAACTACGCTGCGCTTACATTTATTGCATTTAGTTCTGGGCCTGATATCCAGTGTAGGGGGTCCACATTGCCAAAGAGTACATTAGTGAGCTTTGGGGCTGGCTTCTTTCCCTGGCCAAGCTTCACATTCATCTACTCTCTGCTGTATATACTGTATAATGAAGGATTTCCATCTTAATTAAATAGTAAGCTTAACATACAAAAACACACACTTTAACAAATGTCTCTAGTCAGTTTAAGATCACTATACATATACTATATACAAGGTCTCCTGCTGGCTAACACAAAGATATGCACACACAAATGATAAGAGGGTGACAAAAAGGTTCTTGTGTGTGAAAACTATTTACTTACACTTGCGAATTCAGGACCTGCCGTTGCTTTGCCCAAAACTCCTTTACAAATTTGTAAACATCACTTTAGTAGTTACTTATAATGACAGCTTGGGCAGTTTTTAACAGTTATTGGAGTAACAAGGACGTGTGTTCATGAGAAAGAGAGTGATTGAATACATATTTTATTTTATATTGTGACAGGGCAGTGGGCGGGGCCGGGTCATGATGCTACACACCCGGCCCCTAATCAGGCTAATCAAGACTCAGAGAGGGATAAAGTCTGACTGGAGACTGCAGTGGGACAGAGAGAGAGATTTACGGGCAGCTATCCGACACCTTTGGGTGTTTGTCTTTTTGGTTTCAGTTCTTCATTAAAATATTATTTTTAATGTCAAACTGGTTCTCGCCACCTCCTTTCCCTTAATCGCTTTACACTGGTGCCGAAATCCGGGAAGGAGGACGGATTCGCCACTACCATCCACCCCAACAGAGCTGCCACGGGCATCCGCCAGAGGACGGAGGAGCCCTGCCACCCGAGTGCGGATGAACGGCCGCCAAGCGGTCAGGGCCGCTGCCAGGGGCGGAGGAGACCCCAACTAGCTGCTGAAACGTATGGTATGAGGGTATGAGACCGCCGACCGCGAGCAGAGTGGGGCGCTCCTAGCTGAACTTCTGAAGTGGGAGAACCACTGCCAGGTGCGGGGGAGACCCTTCTGTTTCCGAGAACGCGGTGGGGAGTTCCGTCTGCCAGGGGCAGGAAGACTGCCTCTGATCCTTCCAGGGAGGCACTGCTGTCATTCGCTGGAGGTTGGAGGAGTGGCCAAGGACCAAGCTATGGCATTGGGCAAGTTAGGCATGCCCCTCCCCAGGGAAAAGAGTGTGGGGGGGGTGTACGTCATGCCGGGGGCTCCCCGGCCTGAGAGAATGAGGGAGGAATGTGACATGGCGGAGGGCGGGGCCAGGTCGTGATGCTACACACCCAGCCCCTAATCAGTCTAATCAAGCCTCAGAGAGGGATAAAGTCCGACTGGAGACTGCAGTGGGACAGAGAGAGAGATTTACGGGTAGCTGTCCGACACCTTTGGGTGTTTGTCTTTGTGGTTTAAGTTCTTCATTAAAATATTATTTATATTGTCAAGCCGGTTCTCGCCCCCTCCTCTCCCTTAATCCCTTCACATATATTTTTTATGAGTTCCAAATACAACCATCAGTGTAAACATAAAATTGGCCACAAATAAAGTTTACCAAAAAGAGAGACATATCTCAAGTGTTTTGAAATATTTTGAATTTAAAACATTATATATTGGTCATTCATAAGTTTTAAGGAAATCATATACCTCTGTTTTATTATTTGATTTAAATATTTGAAGTTAAAAAATGAAAATTATCCCATAATTTACTCACTCTCAAGCCATCCTAGGTGTATATGACTTTCTTCTTTCAGCCAAACACAATCGGAGTGATATTAAAAAATATCCTGGCCCTTCCATGCTTTATGGGAGTGAATGGTACTGTATCTTCAATTTTGAAGCCCAATAAAGCGCATCCATCCATCAAAAAAGTAATCCATACGGCTCCGAGGGGCTAATAAATGTCTTCTGAAGCAAAGCGGTGAATTTTTGTAAGAAAAATTTAGATATTTTAACTTTTGAAACTTTACTCACTGGCTTCCTCTATCATCTGCGCTTCCACTTTCGTCACTTCTCATCAGAGCTTACGCTATTTAATTAAATACATTTATTAATTTGTGCATGTGATGTGTGTTTGGTTAGTTTAAAAAAGTGTGTTCTTTCTTTCTTTTTTTTTTTTTTGTACTTTTTAAGTAGTTATACCAGTTCTGATGAACTACAGTTGATGTTTTGCATTTATAAGCATTACGTTTTTAAATAAATAGAACTGTTTATTTGCACAATTTATAGGTGTGCTTGAAGGTAGTAGGGGGGCCTCATTTTGAAAATCTGCTTAGTGCCCCCAAAATGCAAGGGCCAGCCCTGGTAGTTACCCTTTCTAACTTTCCATGCAAATAAACCGATTGCCTTAAAATTTGCAAAGCTATTGTCTAAAATTTGCATCAGATGTGGATTCAACGTCTTTTTCAAGTGAGCTAAATTTTCCAACAGCCCAACGTGGGTGCCATCATCACACTTTCCACTTAAACTGGTCTTCCACCAAAAATAAACTATACAACAGAGGAATGTGGGTGCACTTCCTCTGGACTCTCTGAGCAATGCTTGTGGAGCACAGGGCAAACCAAATGGGACTTCTAGCTACTTCATGAATGGATCATTCTTTATCCTGAGTCATGTAACTCATGACGATGTTATGTGATAGCGGAACTCTCATGGTCCTAAATGGTCATGTTTCCATTCTGGTGGCCTGTATTTGGGTGTGTTTGAGCTTATAATGGTAAAGACGTCTGTGCTCCACACACACGTTTGTTATATCATGGTTATTCATTTAAATTGACTTCTATTGTTTTTATACCGAGCAAATGTAAAAATGTTATTTGTTTTAATCTAATTATATTTTCTATCCCCTAAACCTACCCATCACAGAAATGTTTTTATTCTTCTTATTTTTTATTTATTTATTTGATTATTAAGACATTGTTTAGTGGACAGT